>OX461810.1:5271230-5486392 GCA_949802685.1 Dicyrtomina minuta | reverse complement strand
AGAACATTTTGCACATTTGAAAAACATGTAAATAGAACATTTTGCACTTTTCAGAAACATGGAAATAGGACATTTTGCACTTTTAAAAAACATGTAAATAGAACATTTTGCACTTTTCAGAAACATGGAAATAGGACATTTTGCACTTTTAAAAAACATGTAAATAGAACATTTTGCACTTTTCAGAAACATGGAAATAGGACATTTTGCACTTTTAAAAAACATGTAAATAGAACATTTTGCACTTTTCAGAAACATGGAAATAGGACATTTTGCACTTTTCAAAAAGTATTTTTATTGATAATGTTCTGGAAATGGAATATTTATTACGTCTTTTGTGGACGACCCCTAAGTGTACGTTATGAGTGCAATACAGTCAGTAACATACCACCCCCACCCAATGCAAAGGGCAACGCGAAAGCGACCTCGACAGCAGCTACCAATCGTATGGACTTGCGACAGAATGATTTTAGCTGTGCACTGGACTTACGACTGAATGATTCTTCACCGACGATATGTATGAATGTCAGGCATACTTTTCAAACACGTATTTGTGATGTTTTTGCTTTAAACTCGCAATTACAACTTTTTGCAACTTTTTTTGGTATTTTGAAGTTATGTTGAGATTTTGCCAAAAATGAATAAAAAACACAGGAAGGGACCTGGATTTTTTCATTTTCACATGTTAAATCCCATAAGGATTTGGCCATTTTGAAAGTCGACCACTTTTTCAAAATGCGCGCGCCTTTTATGCGCGAACAGCGCAAAATGCACTCAAGTCTATATACTAGTGGAAGTGTCTAGGGTCAGTAGAAGACGTTTTGGTAACAATCGGTTAAATCCTAGAGTTACATGTAAAATACTTCCCAAGTTAGTTTCCCATGCTTCGATGGCGTCGTCCAGCGTGACATAGTTCAAGTAGTTGGCGATTGCATTGATCCACGTAGACTTCCCAACGCCCGTCTCACCCAGCAGTAATATGTTCACTTCCCTCAAGGGCAACTTAGATTGTGTCTCGTCCGCCGCCGTTTCGTAACTTGCGCCTTGGTCTCTATAAATAATATGATTAATGATACAAAATTAAAATTATGAACAAATTAATACCTCATCTTTTATTAATATGCTAAATCAATTATAAGCTCCTATTGGCATTTGACTAAAACTTTTTATCATATGTAATTCCTATTTTCACACTGGCATTAAGCTACACAGTGATAGTAATTAAGTTACTATACAGGTACCTGATGTAATTAGTTTTTTTTACACAAAAGTTGCAGCGTGTGCATCTCCAAAATTCAAAAAATTAATAAAACTGTATATGTATAGCAAGCATAGGATTTTTAGTACAAAAAATAATTCGTACGTCATTGCAGTAACAATAGTTTTTGGTGTTGTGTTGAGTTGTTGTCGTCTTCTATTTCGCTCTGCCTTGTAGATTTAATTCTCGGACCTCTTCTATAATTTAATGTTTCCTGCAAAAAATAAAATATATATCAAGTATGACCTATAATTATGGGGCTCGTTTTTAGTAAGCTCAGTGAGGAATCAAAATGACCCATTTATATTTATTTTAAGCTAAAACCAAAAATAATGTACATAGAGAAAGTAAATGCATTTATTAACACTGGTACTACAATAGTACTTGCCAAGAGACACAGTAACAAACAAACATGTTACAATGAAATTTTAACAGTAATTAAAATTTGTTTTTAATAAAATAACAAAATAAATAATATCTACAAAAAATAAAATAACCTTGATCCTTCAGACATTTGAAAAACAAATCATTTACGTTTTTCACAAACGTTTAAATTAAACATAGTACCCACATACATTTGGTACTTTTTAAAAACATGTAAACAAATTTATAACCTCCTGTACTTTTTAAAAACAACTAAATGGAACATTTTGGACTTTAAAAAAATTTTTAAATAAAATATTTTTGTATTTTATTAAAACTCCATATATTAAATATAATCCCATTTGACCTTGCCTATTTAATACAGTGGGTTTTTATGTTTTGCAATACAGCTCATTTTAATTCTACCTTAAGTTAGAAATGGGCTAATTGGTTTCGGGTGTGCTTTGATAAGTGCTGGCCAAGTCGGGAAGTGCCGGCCAACTTTAGTAAGTGCCGGCCAGTTTGACTTTAGTAAGTGCCGGCCAAATCGACTTTAGTAAGTGCCGGCCAGTTTGACTTTAGTAAGTGACTGCCAACAAAAAATTCTAGAAATGGATTGAAAATACGACAATAACGTTGGGAACAAGTACGAAATAGTAATAATATATAATAATGTACATAAAGTAGTTATATTTTATAGTTATATATTTCCCTCGGCCGCCGAAGGCGACCCCGCCGCAGGCGGGAGGGAAAAATTGAACCTATCCGTTTTCAGGCAGCTTTAGGAGCCTGATTCAGTGTTGCTTAGGCTAAATAGTTACAAAATACTATTTACTAACGTTCCCGGCGCAGTTTCAATCAATTTCTAGAATTTTTTGGCCGGCACCTACTAAAGTCGATTTGGCCGGCACTTACTAAAGTCAAACTGGCCGGCACTTACTAAAGTTGGCCGGCACTTCCCGACCTGGCCGGCACTTATCAAAGAAACCCCCTTCACAAACGATAATATATGGTTAATTTATTATTATTAAAACATATCGTCGGTGAAGTACTAAAATGACCCGTATCAATTTTTAGCTAAAAACAAAATCCACTATACACAAAAATACTGAATTACCATGCTCTTTATAACGTTTAAATAGAACATTTTGCGCTTTTTAAAAACGTATATTTAGTTAATTTTAGACTTTACAAAAACATGTAAATAAAACATTTTACACTTTTCAAAAACATGTAAATAGTTCATTTTGCACTTTACAAAAATATCTAAATAGCACATTTTCCACTTTTCAAAATCCCTTTATTAACATCCAACTCACCTTTGTTATTTAATGTTTTTATGACATAGCTCATTTTGACTTTAGCTGAGATTGGAAATGGGTCATTTTGATTCTTCACTCACGATATTATAAGTAATATTATTATATGTATTGCAAAAGTACTCGATTCACCATATAGCTATATAGTAAAATACTATACAACCTTACTTAAAAATAGAGATGATGATATATAACGTGGTAATTAAATATATAATAATTCCAAAAATTGCAAATACAGTTCAATTTTTTTCGAATACCAGAATCAATAAGATTTTCAAAATTCACCCTAATGTTGTATGTATTTAGTATAGATTAATTTGAAAATTTATCCTGAAAATAATTAAAATTATTATTAGCCTACATTTGGTTGTAAGAAAAGAATGCATTATTGGAAATAATTAAACGATTAGCTATACAAGAGCAATTAAGGCTTACCTTCCGTGGAGTACTTACTTAGTAAGAAAGACAATCACAAAATCCAAGTCAGTACAAAAGGAAAAGATATTTAAATTAGCTAAGTAATTGCGTAACGGTAAACGTCAATGTAACGTTTGTGTGTGACTGTGTATTAGCAGAAGCTGTGGTAGTTGCAGTTGCCAGTTGCATAACCTATGGTGAACAGTCCAAAGTTTGTACTATCCAGACGTCGCCTTCAGAAAAGCCTTTTATTATTAGCCCAAACAAGAAGCTCTACATTTAAAGACCAAGTCCTGAGTACAGTGAATTACAAATACGTTTATTAGGCATTAGGTTGGACAGTACCAATTTATTATTAGTGAAATAAGTTGCTTATCTAAATTCAGTTCAGTTCTAAGAAATCAGCGAAGCCGAGGAATGAAGGTCAACTTATTTTTTGCCGCTGCCTTTAAGTATAAAAGACGACAGGATCAGACTCACTACTTATATAGTCAGTGTGTGTAAAGTGTCGCGGAATAAAATGTACATAATGTTTGCACATGTGATATTGATTGCGTGTAAGTGATATCAGAAAGTATGTATATTATATAACACGTATGAGAGAAGAAACAAAATAGTCCATATTCAATTTAAGCTGTTTAACTAATCGTAAGTATGTAGGTTATAGAATTAATAGAATATAGTTACATAAAGTTACATTTTGTATTGATATGTTTTTGTAAATTACGAAAAAGTTTATATTTATGATTTTTTAAATTGCTAATATGCTCCATTTGCATTTTGCTTTGAAAATTGCAAAATGCTCTAAAATTAAATTACACGCTTTTTTAAAGGGCTAAATTTCCCATCTACATGTTTAAAAAAAGTATAAAATGTTCTAATTACGTGTTTTTGATAGTGTAAAATGTGATATTTACTAATTTACATGTTTTTGAAAAGTGTAAAATTTTCTAATTAAGTGTTTTTGATAGTGTAAAATGTGATATTTACATGTTTTTGAAAAGTGTAAAATGTTCTAATAACGTGTTTTTTTTTGATAGTGAAAAATGTGGTACTTACATATTATGTTTTTGAAAGTTGCAAAATGTTTCAACTACAAATTTTTTTAAATTTCAAAATGTTCTATTTGCATGTTTAAAAATTGCAAGGGTTGTATAGTTGTATTGATATATTTTTAAAAATTAAGAACTGTTTTATACACTATAAAATTACGAAATATTCTACTTACATTTGTTTGGACTAAAATTGAAAATAGGTCGTTTTGACTCTTCTTTGGTCGTAAATGAAGCTACATAGTAAAAGTGGAATCTATGCTGATAATTACAGCTAACTATATATTATGTTTTGTCTTATAATGTCTCTCTTGTAATAAAAATATAACCATTACCAGTCTTATTTTGTCTTCACATTTCCATTAAATGAACATCGATCAGTGCAAAATATTCATTCAACGTTGATGAGGTTGGCAGTTCTCTATAGGAATTGAATGCATAGTTGGCCTGATTGCGAGGGTAAGTCATGATTCAAATCCTCGAATCCTCCCATTATTCTACAACTTTTATCTATTCCAAGAATTAGTCATGGACTTGCGTTATAGTTGTTATAAAAGCAAGACCGAGAGTAGCTCTTCGTCTGTTCGTCAAGATTAAAACGCTAACCTTTAACTCCAATATTTTTATTGTATTATATAACAATGTTGTACACTGAATTGGTGTGACCTTGGCTGACCAGGATTTTGGTCGTTGGATTAATTAATTTAGGAGAATACAGTGCACTTAACTTTGAACTTCTACATCGAACATGTGCAAATCATGGACGAACATACTTATTAGTTGATAAAGTTAAATTTTTATTCTGGACAGGTTCTGGATGCAGTCGCACTGTATTTTATGTCAATCTATTTTAAGAGGGTTATAACCAGTTAAGTATATGGCCAGTTTTATTTCTACAGGGCTATTGTGCAGTATTAGTTGGACAGCAGCGGAAAGTTCATTCAAGAACGTTGATGACTGATAAGTATGTAGTTGTTGGAATTTAATGATGACTGAGTCATAATAATAATATTAATAAAATCTTCTCATCTAATCTACCTACTAACTAGCTTTCAAAGTAAGTTTAATTCAATTTATTTAGAATCTCAATCAATTCCTAGTAATTCCACTAACGAGAACGTGCATAAATTATGTCGTACATTTTTTGAGGGATTGGGTTTCAAGCTGCCTATCCCTTTTACATGGGCACACACACCAAAAAGGGGGGGTGGGGAGGGGGGATTCAAGATTTACAACTTTGTACTACCTAGTTTATGCACGTCTCCTACAAAAAGCAGTCGTGCCTGTAATTTTGTTTGACAAGTGTGTGCAGTTTATTAGTTGCTGCTGATAGACTGATGATATCCAAATCTAAATCCAAAAGTGAACACAAGTTTTCAAGTTTTCTACTTTACCGCATCAAAAGCACAACACTTTCAAAACGAAGATCAGCTTTCCAGTAGTTAAACCTGCAAAGCTCCAACCGTCAACCGTTAACTCTTTGGTTACTTTTTAGATAATTATTCTCAATTTTGAATCAACTCAAGGAAGCAGTGCTCTCAATTCAAGATTTACTAGTTCAGTGGATAGAACGCATTAGTCCAGAAATCCAAACCAACAACTATACTTTTAAAAGGTAATAATTTGTAGTTTTTGCATTACGTGTAATAAAAAAACATTTACAAGTAGGTAGGTACTTCCTTAAAAGTAAAAGTATTGAAAATAATCTAGCGTAGTTTATTACTTGTGTCTGCAAAAGCTATATTTATATTAAGGTGTATGCTATATAAGATGGTAGATTGTAAAATTAATTAAATATTGAAATTTTGCATTTTAATCGAAGGGGTGAATCGTCTTTAACATTTACAACCAGTTCCTACTCACACTTACTAGTTAGGTATTATCAGTCAGCGGACATACTATTAATAAACACCCCTAGGAAGTTGATTAACTTCCCTACAAAAGATTCTAATTAACTTCCTGTGGAGGTATATTTACATCCTCGGGGATTATATTTACATCCCTGATGTGCAGGGAAGTTAATACAGATCCCGGGTAGGTAAATAAACATCTCTCATCGCGATAAAAAATAATTAAAATTCAATTACTCACAAGTTTCATCTACGATTTTAAAGTTTCATCTACAAAACATAGAAAATAGTTTTTACTCTCGAAAATTGTGAAAATTGCGCTCGGTGAACCTGATCCCTGATTGTTGCACCGCGCAGGCGCGATGAAGGTAGTTGATTTACCTACCTGTGGTGTTGATTAACTCCCCAGCACTCCTGGGATGTTAATATACCTCCATAGGGAGTTAATTAGAATATTTTGTAGGGAAGTTAATCAACTTCCTAGGGGTGTTTATTAATAGTATGTCCGCTGACTGATTATTATGACACGATTAATTTTTAGCGACTTCTATTGCACATTAAATGTTGTTAACATTCAAAAAAGTTAAAAGTTACTCCAAGTTTATGTAACTACAGACTAAACGGTTATAGGTGCTTGTTTTTTAATGCCGAAAACTGTGCATTTATTTATAGTTGATAGTGTTATGCATAATTGGCTATGGATCGATTGCAGTTTTCAGGCATACATACTCCTAGTATTAGTTATATTAATCCCTTTAAAATCCACATTACTTGTACGATTAGTTGTTGCCATATAATAATATTATGTTGCCTGTAGCTTTTAGCGGTTTTCGACTAATAATTATGCAAATTTATCTGGAATTAATACAATTATCTGGTTTATTTTGGGTATATTTATATAGTATTATATAGTATATAAATACTATAGTAATAAATAAAAATAATAAATACTATAGTAGTGTTTATTATTTTTATTAATAAAAATTAATAAATACTATAGTAGTGTTCGTAAGGGAAACGCAGTGTGCTTCGTAAGTGTTCGAATAAAAGCGCCCGAGCGCTTTTTTAATTTTTTAACAAAGATAAAACATGACGTAGGTATATTAGAGATAGCTTTTATCCAAAATATGATCATTACTCACACTGTCGGTAGCTTAATTTAATCATGTCACTGATGTCGTCACATCGAAATTGTATTTATTGGTGTTGGTTCTCACTTGTTTTGTGTGAGTGACACGTAAATGAATGACTCCTACAGAGCAAACAAACAGTCAACAGTGCAAAACAGTGCAAACTAAAACTAACTATGATTATGTTAATGATGGCGATGCATGACGTGCATCTAACTAGTAACTATATATAAACAACTGGTTTATCATTTACGGCGTGCGTAAGTATGTGTAAGTACAAGGGCGTAACGGAATATTCATTCCTACTAATTAAATACTTACGTGCATGCTACCAAAATAATACAATATTAAATTAATATGTAGCATAGGTATTTTTTACTTAATAGTTTAAAATGGTTTGTAAACCATAAGTTGTGTTGGTACATCTATGTGTATCCAATCCCAAGTAGGTCATTATTTTTAATCATATATGAATCAAACAATATTGTTTCGTTTCGTTGATGTTGATACGTTATTGTTTTATTTGGATTATTTACGGAAGTATACGTATCTCTTTACGTGAGGATGTTATAGCTTCTAATGATAAGTCTGATAACTCAAGGCTTATAGATAGTACGATACCATGTGAAGTACTTCAGCTCAGCTGAGTGATTAATTCAATTTTACAAATTGAATTGGATTTTAGTATTGATTATTTTCATATTCAACCAGTATTTTTAAAGTTTGAAAAAATGTTGCAGAAAATTCAGTAATATTTTGTAACTCAGGAAAATACTGCGATTACTGGTGATACTGTATTTTCTAGTCCACACAGTATTAGTAGTTTACACGTTCGTCAAAACTATAAAAAACAAATTAAAATAAAAAGAATTCCGATTATACGGGACAGATTTCACCGTTCCCTTATAATTGGGTTGGTCTGTGTACCTGATATTAATAAAATTTTACATTGCTGTATAGTAATCAAGTATTTTTAAAATACTTTACACCAAGGATACCAAGATTTATTACAGTTTATCCAATTATATTTCAGAATTGAGGGTCTAATTACTTATACATCCTTGATTAGAAGAGCCCGGAGCCTGAGTGAAATAAAATAGGTCATTTAAAGTAGATGACGTAAAAAGTATAAATTAAAATACATTAATGTTGCTAATGAATATACATTCTTATTTTTTTTGCAAATTCATTAGGTTAAACCAGAGAAGCCACTTTCTCCCAACTTCATAACTTTCCTTTTGACGATGTCACCAATATCCATAGACGGTGAGGTCCTGAGTATTCCTGCACTCGGCCGAACTGCCTGCTTAGGGCATCTCTACGATGAGCGCAGGGACGTATTCCACAGTTTTTCAGCCTTCAACCGTAAAATTTCGGATGAAGCCATCACGACCATAGAAACACCTTCTACTTTCTTGGAATATTCCATGGCCAACACTTACGAAGAAAAATTTCGACTTTTCAAAATTGAAGCGAGCATCAAAGCCAATATCCTGTCCGGAATGTTGAAAGTAGAGGGGAGTGCGAGCTACTTGCAAGAGGACAAGAAGACGGAGCACGAAGTGACTGGACTCATGAATCTTGGGTGTCACACTGTGGAACAGAAGCTTGAATTATACTACAAAGGTCTTAAAGATTTCTACAACACAAAAGTCCTTGAGCAGGAAGGACCCACACACATCGTTACTGGTATCAAATGGGGAGCGAATGTTGCCATCAAATTCACGGATACACTAGAGAAAAAGGACGATCACCAACAAATATGCGGGAAGCTCCTAATTGAATTCGATCAAATCAAAGAATTCTCTATTTCAGCTTCTGCCAAGGTTGACATTGACGGGAAAGACAATTCCAACAAAATCAATTACAATGTTTCCGTTCGGGGTGACATTCTACTCCCAGACACAGTCCCCTGCACCCATTCTCAAGTAATTGAGCTCATCTCGAAAGTTCCGCAATTAGCTCAAACAAGAAACGATGGAAAAGGGGTTCCCATTCAATTCGAACTCACGCCCCTGGGTCCTTTAAGGAAATATTTAGAGCATACTACGAAACAAAACCAAGTCTGCGAGAAGCTGGATGATTCTATCCTCAATGATTTTGTGACCATTTTTGACGAGATCTCCTACGCAGAGCAGGAACTCAACGATGCGTACACGTATTTACGCACAAATGACATTTGTGTCTCCCCTGAGAATCGTAACAAAATAGGTGATCTACGAGGTGAATTTATGAATTCAAAAATTAAATTCACCACAGCATTCAAGGATACTCTGATTGAAGTCCGTTTGGGGAAGAAGACAGACTCTGCCTTTTCGGTTCTTTCCGATGCCTATAAAGCTGACAAGTATAGCGCCTTCAAGATTCAACCACTAATAAGAGCCTTTGACGCGGCTCAAGCTAAAGTGGACTTGTACAAAGCAATTCAGAAATCCAACAAAGATATTAAATACTTTGGGCTCAAAGGGAATTTACAATCAAATTTGGTGGATAATATCCAAGACGTTGTGTACCTTTTGTACACGAAACCGGAATTTACCAAAAATGACGAGAGAGAGTATGAAGATTGCATCAATATATTTTTGACAAGGCTCAACAAACCCTTCAACAAGCGCTATGTAGTTGACTGCGACTTTGACTACCCCATGGCATCCTCGTTTAGTCGAACCGTCATTCAGCAGAGAGTAAATGGGAGAATTAATATTGAAGATGTGCATGATGCTATTAAAAAGACTCAATCTTCCAAGGTCATCACGATGAGAGCACTTGGGAGATTTGCTCCGATGGGACAGCTCTACAATGCAAGGGAAGATGCCTTTCTTGAAGAAAGTTTCCTTAAAGATGGCTTTAAAGAAAATTCCTTGATTAAAATAAATCCTATCGAACTGGAGGAGACAGGACTTATTTCCTCTGAAGGAATTCTAGACAAGTTCGATGCATTATACGTTGAGCCCGAACTTCGGTTCAGTATTTTAGCGGAGATGTCACCATTGACACGGACTGGAATGTATTTGAAGCAGAGTAAATGTGATTCCTATTCCCAGGATCGTGATACGAATCCCATCCACACTCAAAGTTTTGTCCACATAAGACGTTTAAATGATGAGGAAATCAAAACCAAAGATCCTAATTTCTGGGAAGCACTGTCTATTCAAGCTGTGAGCGCAGGTGCTACACATTTCGTGACGAAGATTGAGTATGGATTTAGCTTTATATTTTCAGTCCATGATCCGAAAGCTCATCAACGACAGAATCATTCCAAAAATGCCTCATCAAAACTCAATAGTTACGTCCAAACTTTAAAGAACATTATTTCTGGGATCCAAATCGAAGGACCTCAAACTAAGCGGGTCACAATGGAACAGGTGAAAGAGCTCAGCGGGGATTTGCATATTACAGTTTACTCCGATCTTCAAGGGCAACGATCCAAACCGGATTCTTTAGACAGTAATGAGCAGCTTTTGGATTTTTTAAATAATAAATTTATTTCTAAATTGACCAAAAATGAAAAAGGAGTTCCCATAGGTTACGAGCTGTGTCCTATAGCAAATCTTGCTGAGATGGGAGTTCTCAGTCCGTACATTCCATACGGTCATGTATCATGGAAAGGTCACCATGACCCGTCCGAATTTGTTAAGGTACTGGATGACATTGACCTTGCAAGAGTCCAGCTTAAAGATATGTATGACATCTTGAAAGTACATAAATTCGCCAAGGACGAAGATACTGCAACAATAGAGAGCATCGAGGAAGAATTTAATTCCAATTTGTGTAGTTACAAGAAAACATTTCAACGAGTTATTAAGGAAATTAAAGCTGGAAAAATAAAATCAGAGGAGTTTGGGACTTTACTGAGAGAGTTTAAGAGTCAAACTTTCTTTCGGAATAATCAGTACATTCCGATTGATGACTTAAAATTGGTTTTGAAGGAAAGGGAAGAAAATGCCAAGAAAGAAGCTGCAAGTAGCAAAGGTAATTACGACCTATCAAAATTTTAAAAATGTGTCTAAACACTTTCGTATAAATTCAAAAATGTATGAAACTATTTATTGTGCAGAACCAAAATTGCCCATATCCATTTGTAGCTAAAAACAATATGTGCTATCTACAAAAATATTTAAGTATGTCTTAAAAGCATTTAAATAGAATAATTTGCACTGTTAAAACATTTAAATAGAATATTTTACAATTTTAAAAACTGAGTAAATAGAACATTTTACACTTTTCAAAAACGTAAATAGAACATTTTACACTTTTCAAAAATTAAGTAAATAGAACAATTTGTACTTTTCAAAAACATGTAAATCGAACGTTTTTCACTTTTCAAAAGATTCAAAACTATATACCGTATTTCCTATAATAGTACACCCCGTGTACTATTCAAACTCATACCTCTCAGACCCGTGTACTAATACAGGCCCGTGTACAATTACAGATTCGTGGTCTATAACAGGAAATACGGTAAATAGAAAATTTTACGTTTTTCAAAAACTCCAAAATAACATTTTACGCATGTTTCATATTTTGTTCTTATGACATAGCTCATTTTGATTCGAGCTTAAATTGAATATGGGTCATTTTGGTTCTTCATCTTCACACACGATATTTGTTTCCTGCGTTCTTTAATACAGCAAAACATTTTTATCACGCATTAAATTTAAATTTTGCAGATACCTCCCTCAAAGAGGTAAACATCCTTCTGCTGAGTGAAACTGGAGCGGGCAAGACGACCTGGATCAATGCAATCGCCAACTACTTGAAGTATGACACTCTGGACGATGCCCTCAATGCATGGACCGTCGAACCCACAGTCATAATACCTTCCAAATTTACAATGACCGACAGCAACTATCAAGCAGTCACTGTCCAAATCGGAGACACGGACCCGAATGAAATTCCTGAAGAAGGCCAGTCCTCCACACAACATGCAACCACCTACACTTTTACAACTAAAGATTTCCTCCTTCGCATCATTGACACTCCAGGTGTGGGAGACACTCGTGGGATGGACGTGGACAAGATTAACATTCAAAATACAATGAGTCACATCTCCAATGTGGACGTCCTCCATGGGATCTGCGTCCTTCTTAAGCCGAATAATTCACGGCTCAGCACTTTCTTTGAAGGTTGCATCACTAAGATTCTATCTCAACTCCATCGTGACTCCACTCCAAACATTACCTTCTGCTTCACAAATACCCGAAGTACCTTCTATCGCCCGGGAGAAAGTCTGTCGGTTCTTCGGACTCTGCTCAAAGTCAAGAACAAGGACTACTCCCTCATCCCATTGGAGAAGAAAACCGTTTACTGCCTGGACAACGAAGCCTTCCGCCTTTTAGCTGCAGTTCAGCAAGGCCAGGTTTTTGAGGATAGTTTCAAAGCTGGGTTTAAGGAAAGTTGGAATGCCTCTGTGCTCGAGACTAAGAGGCTCCTGGCAAAGTTTCAAACGGTCCAGCCTTATGACGTCAAGAAAACGGTCATGCTTCATACGGTCAGGGAGGCACTTCTTCAACTGGGTAATCCGCTAGCAAGCATCTCTCTCAATGCCAAGTCCGAAAAGAGCGAGAAACGTAGAAAGCAATTCGAATCTGAGGTCAAGGTCATCATCAAAACATGCGCTGGATTAACTGTCTTTGTTCATGCGAATAGTGTGGCTCATTTCAACAGTCCTATTCTTCGATGTTTGGATGCCCTCATTGAGGCAGAAGGGCTCAAGGTGGCCTTTGGAGGTGGAGTCACAACTTTGGAGCAGCTCAAAAAGACGAGGATGGCTTATCAAGCGGAAGAAAACGCCCTTCTTGGTGCTTTGAAAAAGTCCAGGGGATTTAAAATAACTGGAGAAGATGTCTGTCAATCAATTGAGGACCTTTATGAACTTTTACTTTCGGGAGATAACATCCGGAAGTTTCTTGAGATGCCAGGAGCTGGGTCCGGAAGTTTATCTTACAATGAGAAATCATTTACAATAACATAGTGTATAAATCCATATGCTAATAATATCAGATCCTTGAACTTGAATAAAAATAATTATTGAGCAAAATTAATAAAACATTTTCAGCACCAAAAATTACATATCTGGGTGTACCTATGAAGTACCTACATCACATAGCTATGACGGCTGACATAAGTACAGGCTAATTTCATGCAGATTTTTAATAAGTACCTACCTATAGAAATTAGATTAGAAATAGGTTCAAAGTAGAAAGTAATATTTTAGCAGTTAACAATTCATTCATTCGTAACATTTACGCCACACGACCCATTGACCAAATTTTCGCCTATCGCCTTTTGAATACAAGTAAGTAAGTAAATAAACATTATTCAATTATCTCACTAAATTACATTGTATACTTACAAACAATGTAGTAATATTAAAAGTGAAATAGTATTGTGACAATGAATTTAATTGAATTAATCATAATTATTATAGAACCTGTATTATTATTTTTTCTAGTGCTTGACTCGATTATGAAATTATGCTATTGCATAACATTCTGCAACTCCAACTACATTATCCTGTATTAATTTTTCTGGTGAGTTTTTAATTATAAATATAATTTCATATATCAATCAAGAAACCGGGCTCCATAATAATTACTACATGTACATTCTACATAAATAAATTATAAAGTTATATGCGGATGCGGATTTACAATAAATAATTTGTATTATTATTCATAAAAATTATGCAGATCTCATTAAATGGGAGAGAAATTCAAAGCCAGCAGAATATCTCCATTATTAAAACGAATACTATTCGCGATGCAGATTCAGACTCAGATGCAGTGTCATCATCCGACGAAGTATTCTTTTCAGACGACGGCCGGAGATATAACTACGATAACTACGAGTTTCTGGACGTGAGCCGTCACCCTTTAGTTACCCGGGACGTCAACTACGACCATAGGAAATACTCTCACACCTGTGGACGAACTGTTCGGATGAAACCGAAGAAAATAACAAAAATCGTTTCCCTCTTTCATGGTGAAAAGCAATATTTGCCCGGCTCAAAGTGTGAATGGAATTTTTACGGGAGTTTAAATTGCACTCCAGAAATTGCTTGCTCCACCATCGACCTACGCCCCTCCCCTAATTGTGAGGAGGAGCATCTCCTCATACTTGACGGGGTCAAGGGTTGGGTCAAATTGTGTGAGAGTAGCTCCGCCCTCAGTACAAGTTGGAAACCATCTAAAGGGAATCATTTATTCGTGATTTTCCGAACTGGGGGTAGTCCCACTTTTACGAGGCTATTTCGAGGCATTCGCTGTCAAGTCACTTGCGAGAAACCAGACACCGGCACCGACACCAGTGTCAACAACACTGAGGTCATCCCGCCTGTCGAACCACCGCCCACACAGGTCAAACCGCCGAAGCCGACGGTAGTGATTCTTCAGGAAAACACTGGATTGTATAAAATAGCAACGAATTGTGGTAGGAAATTTGACATATCGTCTGTGAAGTAACAAAATGACCTATTTCTAGTTTAACCTAGAATTAAAACGAACTATGTATGTCAAAAAATCACTAAGGATTAATGATGATATATTATGTGCACTTGGAAAATGTTTTTATTAACAAGGTTTTGAAAAGTGCAAACATTTCTAATTTCATGTTTTCGAAAGGAGCAAAGTGTTATAATTCCATGTTTTTGAAAAGTGCAAAATGTTCTATTTACATGTTTTTTGAAAAGTGCAAAATGTTCTATCTACATGTTTTAAAAAACTGTTAAATGTTTTACATTTTTTCAAAAAGTGTATAACGTTCTATTGTAATGTTTTTGAAACATCCAAGATTATTCATTTAAGTACACACTTTGACGATCATGATATTTGATGGTTTTGTAGATACAGCATTTTGTTTTTCGTTAAAAGTTGATATGGTTCATTTTGTTTCTTCACAGACGATATAATTATTAGCTAGAAATCAAAATAAATGAATTCAATTACTGAGTGAGCTACGCTATATATGTGGAGCTGCAAATACAAGAGATTAATTAATTAATTAGTTTGTGATCAATATTTTCTATTTTGCTTCAGAATGTGGGTTATCAGAGCCAAACGCAGCATCATCACGTATTACTGGGGGTGAGAAAGCAACACCGTTTGAATTCCCATGGATGGTCGCCATCGTTTCGAAAAATACCCGAACCATCATCTGCGGAGGCTCCCTCGTCAATTCCCTCTTTGTTCTCACTGCCGCTCATTGCTTTGCCGCAGGCGGGGGGAGGAAAACCTTCAACACTACAACAATGGAAGCCGTCGTCCACGCACAGAATCTCCAAGAGACAGACAAAGCGGAAGAGTCAGTGAGGGCATCTGTAGTTCAAGTTATATGTAACCCTGACTACGGCGACTTGGTCACGTAAATCTGTAATATGGGGGTGACACATGTCATTTACCTACCATCCTTTCTAAGCAGCATTTTTAGAACGACTGAAGGGCTTTTTTTAAGTCAGAAATTACATATGCATGTAGTCAGTGAAGTGTCAAAATGTCCCAACTTAATTCTCAGCTAGGAACAAACTTCACTTTGTAGAAAAACAAAATAAAATATCTTGACTCTAAAAACTTGGCAAAAAATATGTTTTGCATTTTTTTAAAATTGTAAAAATATTTTGCACGTTTTAAAAACATGCAGATTGAAATTTTTGCAATTTTGAAAAACGTGTAAATAGAAAATTTTGCGCTGTTTCAAAAACGTGTGTATGAAAACCTGTGCGCATTTTCCAAAACACGTAAATTAAATATTTTGCACTTTTCAAAAACGTGTAAACAATTTTCATGTTTTTTAAACATGCAAATACTGTAGAATATTTTACACTTTGAAATCCCGTATAGTTACCATACCACTTGTATGGATATTTTTGAGCTGTTTTTAATTCTATCTTGGATTAGAAATGGAATATTTTGATTCTTCACTCACTACTTATATGACATGGCAGCAGTGTTATCCTTTTTGTCTGTTATGGGGCGGTAAAGGTTATGCGTCGCCCTGTATACTTTTGAATATGAATTGTTTATGGTAATCGTCAGTTAAGTGTTAAAGTAGATGTTTAAAAAAATAAATAATTAAGTGCAAATTAATTTTTCACATAGTTTATGCGTAATGGTTTTATAACTTTCCTAGCTACAACAACGACTACTGCATCTTAAAATTGGACAAGACCCTCAACATTCTCCAACACACCCCAATCTGCCTTCCACCCTTCGACATGAAACGTCCTGAGCTGGATAACAAGATGCTGACGGCGAGTGGGTGGGGTAAATTAGGTGAGTTTCGATCATACGCGAAGAATCTACAAAAAGTGAATGTTCAGGTCGTCCCGGAAAGCCGTTGTCTTGCCATCTTTAGCCAAGACCTACTCTCGGATAAGATGATCTGTGCAGGATTTGATGCGGGCGGAAAAGACACTTGCTCAGGGGACAGTGGCGGACCTCTCGTCCAGAAACTGTGGGAGAGAGGAGGGAAGATTAAAATGGAACAAGTCGGGGTTGTTAGTTGGGGGGCTGGTTGTGGGCGAGCAAATTCCCCGGGTATTTACAGCTATGTCCCAGGTAAAAGTTTAACACTCTTAACTGTTAACCCCTTATTTTGCTAGTTATTGATTTGCAGATGGTAGGTACAATATTTTGCAGTTCAGATATGGCCTAAAGAAGCTGTAGCTCTCAGAGTAGAGGGTGTAAATAGAAATTTTTGAACTAGTAAGAAATTGTAAATATAACTTTTTACGAATCTCAATGTGTAAAATAATAATTTTTTTTTAGAAATTAGAATAATTAAGTACCAATACAGTTTTAGAATTTAAAGTAATTTGTAAAAATAGGACATTTTGAATTCAAAATAATTTATAAATAGAACTTTTTAAACTCTAATTAATTTGCAAAATGTAACTTTTTGAATTCGAAATAATTTGTAAGTACAGCGTTTATATTATTCACACTATTTTGCATATCAAAAACTTATAACTATAAATAATTTTTAAATAGAACATTTTGAATACAAAATATTTTGTAAATACAACTTTTTAAAAATACGAAATATTTTGTAAATAGATCATTTTGAACTCTAGCTGGAAATATTGTGCAACTACATATAACATTTTAAATTCAAATTATTTTATGAATACAACATTTTAAACTCGATATTTTCTGTAAATATAAAATTATGAGCTCGAATTGTTTACTGGAACATTTTAAACTCTCAAATAATTGTAAATCGAAAGTTTTGAACTCTCAAAAAAATTGTAAATGAAACATTTTGAACTTTGAAAAATAGGTAAATATAATATTTTTGAGCTTAACATGTTTTATAAATAAAACATTTTTCATTCAAAATATTTTGATAATATTAAAACTTCCTAAATTCAAGAAATATAATCTGTAGATAGAAGTATTTTGACATTTATTTTTTTATTCAATTTCAGCCGTTGTTATGTGGATAAAGAAAACTGCACTGGATGGGACTTGGTGTCAGGATGGATCAAGAAGCTAGTGAATGATTCCTATAACTAATTAACTTATTGACTAATTAATTAAGTGATCAACTAATTACAATAAGACTTGTGTCGCAGTGAATAAGTAGTAATATTCTCGTTCCGTATTTATTACATATTAATATATCAGCTGTTAATCCAACAGTAATATTGTCTCTACTAATTTGTAAAAATAAAATGTCATTACGTATATAATTACTTATGCAAGTAAGAGCGTTCTAATAAATTGTACTAAATTCATAAACTACTAACTTATTTTTTGTAATTAATTTATTGACCCCATTTGATTGTAATTGTTTTTTCAAACAAGTGATTACATGGAATAAAATGCTTTGTTTAAAATAATTATAAAATACCACCTAATTATAAATTATACGCGTGGTCCGAAAACAAATTCGCCAAATTGTGTAGTGTTAACTAGTAGCTGTATAATTTCCATTTTGTATTTACTGTTCATTCATCCCGACGACCCAACAGGTGGTCCATCCTTCGCCTTCATTCTTGCATCGTGTTTATAGTAAGGCTTTTTTAGCTTTGCCAGCTAAACGACACAACAAATAATACATACATTAAATATTAATTTAAATTATCTTATGCATTTAACATAATTAGTATTTAAAAATTACTGATTACAACTATAAGTTTTTAAAATTGTGATTTACCCAAATAGTTGACTCCGCTGGTGACCAAACCGAAAAGACCTTGCTCTTTCTTAGCCGATGCCTTCCGTGTTTTCGAGTTTTTCGTGGATTTGGTCTGGACCGGATTAAACTGCTTTTCCTGGTAGCACCGACTTTCGGACTCGGTGGCAGTAACAAGAAGTGTTTTAATTGTAGCCCCTGTGAGTGGAAGGGTACAGAGGTCATTCAGGGACCTGTTGATGTCTTCTAAAGTTGCGTTCCCGGCTCCGCTGCTGGAGTCTTTAATTGCGGCCAGCAAGACCTTCTCCTCCTCCTCGTAGATCTGCTTCGTCTTTCGCAATTTATTCACAGTCATCTTCATCCCGCCGCTACTCACCTTCTCCTCCTCCAGCTCAATCATGTAGTCCAGATACTTGATGATTGCATTGTTGTAGGGAGTGATCGAGTTTTCCTTGAGGAATACTGCGAAGGCAGCGGATGTCTTGGTGATGATACGCTGTTCAAATTCGTAGTCCTTTCGCCGCTTCTCGCACTGCTTGATGGCGGACTGCGTGGCTTCGATGCGGTCCTTCTTCGTCTTCAAACTCATCTCGACGTTCTTATCGATGACGTCCACCATCTCCCGCTTGAGGTCGTAGGTGATGTGCATGTGCTTCTCCCACCCGTGACCGCATTTCGAGTGGCGACAGAACCCCCGATTATGGGGATTCATTGCCCAGCATCCTTGGAGCTCAGCACAGTTGAGCTGATTGGTGGAGACGCCTTGGATGTAGCAGTGGTCGTGGCAGACCTGCTTGTAGTCCGTCACGTAGAGCTCCTCATTCTTGGCAGTGGTGTGAACCGACACTTTTTCGGAGCATTTTGGGTCAGCACAGACCGTCTTTGGGAACTCGATATCCACCTTTTCAATTTTTAACTGTTTAATGTTAAGGACTTTCTCGAGGCCCTTGGCTTCGGAATCCAGATTTTTCAATTCTTCAGCTTTGTCCTCAAGGAGTGAAATATTCGTTTGGATCGTCTGCGAAACTTCGGCGAGTGGCTTCGCTAATTTTATGAGCGTCTGCCGCGTTGTATTGAGCGTGACGGTGTTTTTAGTTTCGTGCGGTTTGAGCGTGAGGAAATATTCTACCATCCGCCCGGTTTCAATCACAGATGTCTTCCAACTTTCAGCGAAATTGGCCTTTGCATTTTTTTCGAAGGTCTGGCCGAATTTGACAGCAGCGAGGAAGCGGAAGGCTTCGTTGTCGAGGCAGTAGATGGTCTTTTTTTCCAGTGGGATTAAAGAATAGTCCGTATTGTCAATTTTTAAGAGGGTTCGCAGTGCGGCGAGGGTATCACCTGGGCGGTAGAAGGTACTCCTGGCATTAGTGAAGCAGAAGGCTATGTTTTGAGTGCATTCTCGGTGGAGTTGAGTGATGAGTTCCTTGACGCAAAACTCGAAGAAAATATTCAGCCGTGAATTGTTGGGCTTGAGAAGGACACAGATCCCGTGAATAACATCGACGTGGGAAATATGATTCATGATTTTCTGGAAGTTTTCCTTGTCCTGTTTGATCCCCCGGGTGTCCCCGATGCCGGGCGTGTCTATAATTCGAATTAGAAGGTTCCGGGTTTTGAAAGTGTAGGTTGTGGGGTGTTGCGTGGCGGACTGACCGGAAGCCTGGACTTCGTTAGCATCACTGTCTCCGATGGGGATCGTGATTTCCTTGTAGTTGTCGTCCGTCATTGTGAATTGGGACGGGATTATTACCATGGGCTCAACTGCCCATGCCTCGATCGCATCGTTTAAAGTGTCGTAGTTCAAGTAGTTGGCGATGGCATTGATCCACGTGGACTTTCCAACCCCTGTTTCTCCAAGCAGTAGAATGTTCACTTCTCTTAAGGGCAGATTCGGTTCCGGTTCGGGTTCGGGTTGCTCAAGTTCTTCAGGTATTTCCACCTGTTGTTGTTGTTGTTGTGATTCCTCCGTTTCTGAAGAATTCCTAAAAATTAGTAGAATTGAATTTAAAATTGCAAGTAAGTTTGAGGTAGCAGCTTTGATTACACTCTAATAACTGTATAAAAGCAGCACGAAATCAGGAAATGCTGTATGTACAAAACAGTAAAACTACTCGAATCTAAAAATATGTAAAAAATATAATATTTTGGAATTTTCAAAAATACGTAAATAGAGCAATTGGCACGTTTCAAAAACACTTGAATAGAGAATTTTGTGCTTTTAAAAAAACGGAAATAAATAATTATGAAGACTTTTCAAAAATATGGATATCAAACATTTTGAAGGTATCTAGAAAATATTGATAGTACATTTTGCACTTTTAAAAATGGCATAGATAAAATATATTTTGCACGTTTCAAAAGTATGCACCTACATATAACATGTTACTTTTTTCAAAAACATGTAAATATGTAGATCGTTTTGCTCATTTCAAAAACACGTAAATCTAACATTTTGTACTATTGAAGAACATGTAAATAGAACAACTTAGACTTAAAAAAAAGTTAGTTTAATTTTGTATAACATAATATAGCTCATTTAAATTACGTTTTAAATCGGAAATGTGTCATTTTGATTCTTTACTCACGATACAAAACTGAATCGAAATCGAAGACCATACTACTGTATTTATTTATGCACTCAGTCAGCATGAGGCATTGTACTCAAGATCATTTCTATAAAAGGTAAATGTGAATAGCTAATAGCGACAGCAGAGTATTAAATTAGGTTATAATATTTTTAATTACCCAGCAATTTCAACCGTCTCGATTTCTTCCTCCTCTGACTGTGACGAAGAACTGCTGCTGTCGCTGTCAGTGTCGCTGTTGGCAATTTGTCCAGTCGTCTTATTGTAAGTTTCAATGGTCAGTTGAATTTTAATATTTTTTGCTTCAAGGTCAATTCCAGCTAGATCCCGTACTAAAGTAGTTTGTTCAACTTGGCTTTGGTCTTGGGATTGATCCGCTATTTCCGTGGCATCATTCTCCCTTCCAAGGTATGCGTCTTCGTTTAAATTTGACATTGTTTCGTGCGTATGTGTAATATTTAACTATGCAAAATTTCAATACAAAATAAATCTTTAGAATGTCAGTCGTATGTAAATAAATGTGATATTTTTTTTGTGATTTTAGCAAATTTTAGTCAGCCAAAAAAGTATCAACAACGTATAGGTGCGGTGGTGAGAAAAACGTAAAAAAACAAATTATTACTTAATTTTTTTAATAAATTAGTATTTAAAAATTACCTGTATTTAAAATTGAAGTGCTGTTTAACAATCAACGAAACTGTGTAACTCTGTAATCGTAATGGGTTAAGAACGTGTCTGAAATTGCTATTTATATATTCTATTAAATCATGGGCGTCCGTCGTATGAAGTCATTTGTCTCGGATTATTCATCAAACTTGAAATCATAATAATAGACTCTCCATATGTATGGACAGTAGATACAAGAGATCAAAGCAGAAATATTAAATCCAACACTAATTTGTTATGTGAGTCATTTTTCATTATTAAATAATCTATTCTACTTCTACCTTCGTGTACACATCCTCTGTGATTAACAGTTGAATGAAATTGACCAGGTTCATTAACACTTATAAGTACTCATGTTGTAGCTATGGCTATAGTGAGATTTGCAAATAGTTAAAGTGAATTGCTAAATACTTGGAGATGCGATCATTGTCAAAGCTATGACATAATACATGATTTAATTAGGCCTGAACTTGGGCAAAATGCGTAAAAGTAACTGCATGTTATGTAGCATGTATTAGCATTAAAATTTTAGAATTTTGCGAATATAACAGAGCACATGAATCATGGTCAAGGTTCGAAGTTCCTATTCAATTACATAATGATATCATATCCCACGTGTGTGTGTCATTGCTTTCCATTCATTAATCCGATACGTTCAAGTGTCGACGTCTATAAACTATCTAATTATATAGATAGGTTATTGACTTTATATAGGAAGATATGGGCACTACACGGAGGACGGAGACACTTGGCAGATTAGATAAAACTACCAAATTGTGAGACTGACTAATCTTCAGATGTACGATTAAGTATCATCCATATAATACGCCCAGTTAAATTACCCTTTTTATTTGCTCAACATTTAACATTATTGTACCGGCAGTAAATAGGTAGTAATTATCTATTATCTAGTTTAATTTAAATATATGCAAACTGACGCATCAGTGGCATCAGATAGTCAACAATATTTTTGACTGTTTACAAGTGGGAAGCAAGTCGAGGTAAAGTGATGGGTCGTCGGGTCGTCCGTAAATATTATCAGAGCTTTATAACAGGTCTAGACTGGGGTTGATGAGAGCCATATCGTCTGTGAAGAACCAAAATGACCCATTCCAAATTTACGCTAGAATCAAAATGAGCTACTAAAACAAAACACTAAATTACATAATTGGATGTGTAAAATGTTGATTATGAGTTTTTTCAAAAGTGCAATTTGTTCTATTTACATACGTGTTTTTGAAAAGTGTAAAATGTTCTTATTACATGTTTTTGAAAAAGTGTAAAATTTTCTAATTTCACTTTTTTGAAAAAGTGTAAAATGTTCGTATTACACGTTTTTTAAAATTGTAAAATGCCATAATTACATGTTTTTGAAAAAGTGCAAAATGTCCTAATTACATACTATACCTTTATTAAGGATTACACGATATTCATACATAGTTTGTAGATAGTACATTTCGTATTTAGTTAAAAATGGATGATGGAAATGGGTCATTTTGTTTCTTCACAGGCGATATAATGTGTTTCTGTGCTTTGCTAGTTAAAAGACTTCAGTCAACTTCAGTGTGTGTCTCTACATAAGGTAAGGAGTGCGATGTGCGATGATGCAGTGAAATGCAGTTTTATTGTCGTTGATTAAATGGGAATTTTTGTTACATTTCCATTCACAATTCATACAGACAAGGCAAGGTCATTCTACGGGGTGTTCTGTCAATGACGCCATCGATGAAATTCTCTTTTCTGATAAACCCACCCACCCTAACAAAAGAATGGCAGCAATTTTCATTTGGCATAATAAATACGTGGGCTTAAATGGAATTGTTTTTATGACCAACCCATCTAATTCGTGACATTATTTATGGACGATTCCGAACTACATTTGAATTAATAGCAAAATAGCAACTGAATGAAAGTCTGTAACTCTGAAAGTCAGCACATATAGTCAGTCTTGCTTAGCTAGTCTTGCCTTCGAACTTTCAATGAGATGATGATAATTGTGAGCGGGAATGTATAATTTTTCCCATATAGTTAATTATTTCAGTTTCAGTTTAATACAAGATCTTGAATTTATTATAATTACTACCTATTACCAGTCGCCACTAATACTAATACTACTTAATTATCAATTCGTGAAAATAAATTTCATTTTCCTGATTTAATTTTTTAATATTTGGTTATATTGTTGTTCGTCTAAGTTCAACTGCAGTGCAGTACTTAAATATTTATCGATATTTCAAGACCCATTTAATACACTTGAATTGAATTAACGTGTATGTAAATTTTAAAAATACTGCATCTTTTTATTTATTTTCACATTTTTACCTGATACTCTCTGGACATTGGAGCATTGCAAGGTACGGATTTTTAAATTGATTTAAGATATTTACTGCATTGGCCGTAGTATATACATACGAAGAGTTTTTTTGGCAAAAGAGAATAAGTTTAAAAGTTTACATTTTTGAATTGTTTAAAAAAATTCAGTGGTTGATTAGAAAAATTAGTTCAACTATCAGCTTTTTTTACTATACTGCACGGGCATGGGCTACAAAATTTAAATTCATTTTATGTGCCGATCACCCAACGCAATACATAAAGAACAATCGTGAATGAAAAATCAAAACGACCAATTTGAAGTATTAAGCAAAAATTAAGAATAGCTGAATAAAAAAACAATAATTAGGACAGTAAATAGTTGCGTAAAATGGCATTAACGATTTTTTTAAAATTGTAAAATGATCCATTTACTTGTTTTTCTTAAAAGAGCAAAATGTTGTATGAACGTGTTTTGGAAAAGTGCAAAAATGTTCTATGTAGGTACGTGTTTTTGAAAAGTGCTAAAAGCTCAAATTACACGTTTTTGAAAATTGCTAAAAAATCCCCTTACACGTTTTACAAAATTTCAAAATGTTGTATTCACGGGTTTGACAAAAGTGCAAAATATTCTATTTACGGGTTTTATAAAAGTCCAAAATGCGCTGATTTACATGCTTTTAGGATTAGAATCATAGTACTTTAATTGTTTGTGTATAATCCAATTTGTTACTTCATGAAGATTGATATGGGTCATTTTGAGTCTTCACTTAGAATATTTAAAAAATATCTACAAATAAAATGTACAAATGTTTTAACTATCATTATTACTAATGCTTTCGATAAATATTTTTGGTTGGGATATAAACTGAAAAATTGGTGGAGCTACATCAATAAAACTGCAGCATGTAAATTGTTAAAAAAAGTATAGGTTTATAATATTACAAAAATGTTGTGTTTTACTAGGTTGATTTCATTAGGAAGAAGGACTGTTAGGGTGGAAGAAATTGATTCCGAATCGGCAGGATTTCGCAGTGGTGGTGAATGTGTTGCCCTCAAAGATCGCGTTTATATTTTTGGAGGAGAAGACAGCTCCAAATACTTTGATGACACACAAACGTATTCTGCAAACATAACCACATTTTTAAATTCCGGGCAGATTTTGACTCGCCCCTGCCTGACCCATCCGATATTTTGTATGCCGTTCAAACGTGTCCAGATCCAAAGAGATAGTGTATTTTGTTTCGTCGTACACTTGTTCCTTTGGCCCTTGACACCTTTGACTAGTTACAAAGCGAAACATCTTTTGAAGATCTGCTTGGAAAATGGAAAATAATCATATACATTTATAATATTGTTAGGATTTCGTAATTATCTCCTATTTATATGATAAATAAATGCAAGGAATAGGAGTAGGTTTGTGGAGAATGGAGAATCAAACTTTTATTTTCAAGAGTAATTTTCAGTATGTGTTAGTCGGTACGTAGGTAGTTTGATTCTGATTTTACATTACGTTTTACACTACTACTGGGACCGGGCAGACTGGTATGACTCGGCAAAATATACATTGTTTGTTATTGATATTTGCAAATATCACTAACTAAAATTATAAGGGGTTGCTATGGCAACTTTGGTACTCCTTACATGACTCTCTCCCATCTAAGCAGACCATGTCCCCATGGTGGGAAGAAGGAAATAGTAAACTTTGAGCAGGAATCTTGGCTTGAACAGAGACTTTGACACTTCTTGGACTTGCGGAGGGTAGCACAGCTTCCTTATCCTAAAGAGCAGCAATAGGGTGGGATGAAACTCCTTTTTCGTATTTTCGTACTTCGGCAGCCTTCATAACGGGATGGGGGAAGAATATAGGACGGGGGGTGCCACTTTCTTAACCTAATTGCTGGCAGACCGTCGGCAGTCAGAGGTGTCGGATATCTCGGAGTGGGCACAAGTTGTCCAGCTTCAAAAATAAAACTTTTTCACCTTAAAACAGATTTGGAAGGCAAAGACTTGTAGAGTAGGAGAACCGTCCAGTTAGTTTCTGCAACGATGATCGGGGGTACGATTGCTTTGTGTAAGGCAGGGCCGGTGGTTCTTGTCTTTCGGTTTTCGGTTTGGAGCGGGCAGTGTTGACGACGCTGGAGCACTCGCTTGGCAGAGAGGTCGGTTTCACGTCGCGCACTCTGCCACTTGGAATTTTCTGACACCGTTTTCCCTTGATCCATGAAGAGAACAGCCACAGTCGCGTTGACTCGCCGAAACTTCGAGGGATTGGAAATTCGGATGACTGAGAAATGTTTTCCAGAAACGTGTAGGTAGGGGTAGGTAAAAACACGACAAGACAGGGATACGAACCGCTACACCTTGTTAGGATTTCGTAATTATCTCCTATTTATATGATAAATAAATGCAAGGAATAGGAGTAGGTTTGTGGAGAATGGAGAATCAAACTTTTATTTTTAAGAGTAATTTTCAGTATGTGTTAGTCGGTACGTAGGTAGTTTGATTCTGATTTCGAAACTATACCCTATTCGTATTCTGAATAAATGACAAGAATAGGACTAGGTGTAGGTATTGAGGTGGAAAATCAATCTTTTCTTTATTTTCACGAGAAATTATTATGAGTTGTTAGTCGGTAGGTAGGTAGATTGATTCTGATTACCCCTAAATGTTCCATTACAGATCCTTTCCCGCCTCTATCTTTCCCCAAACCACGTCCAAGTTTCGATTCAAAACTCTCAATATACAAGATGCATCTCCCTTTATTCCTGCTTTTACGCCTTCGATCTCATTGGTCCCGAATGTTTCCTGCTCTACGGTGTGTGTCCTAATGCACCCACATATATTGTCTCCAACGGATTCTGAGATCTGTGCTAGCAACACCTCTTGTGTTCCTCTTACTTCTTTCGTCGATCACGCTTCTTCTGCTTCACCGGAGGTTTTAGCAAATTCCCTTTGCCCTTCTTTGATTGTTTTTCACAGTCCTATCAACGATGTTCGGACGCCTTGGTTTTGGGACCCTTTGATTCCTGTATTTCCTTTGCTGCTACATCTCCATTTAATTATTCTAGGTTCGATTGGTCTCCATCTCTTGGGTTGGCTGGGTCCTTCATTTGGTCCTTGCTTGGCAGGCTATTATCTGTTTCTTTTCGGCATCCTTTCCTATTATCCATTTTATGGTCTCCCGTTGTCTTCCGGCCGAATGCAGCTGATTTTCTTTCTAAGTTTATCTTTTGCATGGCGCTTTCTCAGTCAAGTCGTCTTCCACTTTGCTCATATTGGGTGGTCTCGTTGTTTGTATTTTCTTAGTCAGTTGGATTCCTACTTGGGTTGTTACATTTCTATACGGTGGTTACTAATATTTCTCATGTTTTTAGGTATGTTTCTTTCAAACCCCTTTGACAGTGCTGGTGACTTGAGTCAGATGGACTGTGACTTTGCTTCCCAAAGTCAAGATGGGCCTACCTTGTCTCTCTCCTTGGAAATATCTCAGGTGACACTGAGCATCGAACGGCCTGAATCGAGACTAGGACACTTAACCTCTGAAGAGCCCTATATTGTATCATTCTTACTACTATTTCCCACTACCAGGCACTCCTATGACGCAAAAGTCAGACCCTCGGATGCTAAACCTATTGTCTCAGCCAATACTCAAGTCCACCTTAATGCCAATGTCTCGGCAGTCCTTCAGGAGACCGAAGGGGCGTCTTAAAGCGCCACCTCTCGACAATATGTTTCTCCATTTAATACGGCCTTCACAAAGCATTCCCCTCAGAAGACTTCTACGTAAACCCCCGTTTCCTTCACACCCAACCTCCTCTACGTTATAGTTGAATAGAGAGACTGCACTTTTTGTATTTAAAATCTTGAGTATTTATTAATTTCAAGTTTTTCTATGTACATAATATTTTAGTTCAGTCGACTTTATTTTCCAAATTGGAATTGTCATAGTTCCACACTATAATATTTATTACTTATAATTTTTTGTCTCCATTTTTTTTTTACTTGTACAGCAGGGGACTTGCTTAACCTACTGTTACCGCAAAGCTGCATAACATAAATAACTCCCGGGCTCTAAATCCACGATTTTACTTGGTCGTTAAAGCATAATATGATGAGTATTGGCTAAAATTGCAATAAAAATAATATTTTAAAGCGTAGGTGTATAAATTTGCACATTCCCGCATTTAACAATAAATCCCATAATAATAATAAATAATAGTCTTACAGTTCATATTTTTTAAATTATAATAATTACATTTTAAAGTAACACAAGATAAATATATTTTTAAATATAAAATTACATTGAGAGATTGAGCATTCCTATAGGGGTTCGTCCACAAATGACGTCATCAAAAAGTCCCTATTTTTTTAGCACCCTATGACTTCCTGCGATCAGCTTAACGATATAGGTTAAATGGCTATGGCTATCTTAAACATATTATGGGATTTCATCAAAGTTGCTGCTAACATTATAGACCTATTTACACCCCACTGATGACGCCATTTAAGGACGATCCCTAAGTCGAATGTTCACTCTTAAAGGATATGTAAGTACCGTATTTCCTCTGATAGTACGCCCCGCGTACTATCCAAACTCGACCCTCGACCCCCCGCGTATAATTAGAGACCCGCGCATTAATAGAGACCCGCGCACTGGCATTTAATAGTGTGTTAAATTGGCCCGCGTACTATCCAAACTGAGGCGGCTACCCCCCGCGTACTATTAGAGACCCGCGCATTATTAGAGACCCGCGTACTATTAGAGGAAATACGGTAGATTGTAGATTCTTGATTTTTATTAATTTTCCGTTTGAAAATGTATTCATTATATATGAGTAGTGTTGAAGAAGTTTCTTCCCTAATTAATTTTTGCTGACTTAAAAAATCTGACACGTATTATTTTCTTCACATTTTGTCATATATCGCATATTATAATATCACACTGCTAAATACTTCTATTATTTCGATTAGACATCTTTAGACAAACATTAAAACAGCCTGCACCCATGTTCACAAGGTAAAACAAGAGCGTTACAATTGTCACAATGTACATAAAGTGGATTTTGGATTTTAATTCTGCAATGTCTTCAAGAGTTTGGTCTGAAATTGGGGCAGGACATGAAACAACAGTTGGTATTTGCATCGTAGGAGGTGGGCAAGTAATTGTAATGGGAATTGCTGTTGAAGCTGAAGTTATAGTTTCAGTAGTTGAATTTACAGCAGTTGCCTCAGTAGTACTGCTACAAAAGTCGGAGAAAATTACAAAATACTGAACTCATTATGAATGCTTTTAACGAATACATATTATGATTTAATTCAACTCAATAAGAAAATATAGGAATAGCACTGCATCAATGTGTAGCAGGTACAGACTATAAAAATAATAATATGAATTTTACTCACCTCGAAGTATTATTAGTAGTGGGCAAACTAGCGTTTCCAATTTTTGGTAGAAGCTCAATATTATTTGAAGATGAATTATCGGCAGGATACTCATCTAAAGTTAAGTCATTGTTCTCTGTAGCTTCTTCTTGAAGTAAAACACTTGTTGGGAGTAAAACTATGAGATAGAGAGACACCAAAATTGTGGGGAGACGTCGGGAAAATGTCAATTTATACGAAACCGAAGCCATATTCTTAGCCCGTTTAGTCCTTTTAGTATTTGCCTATATAGCACTTGTCTCACAATCAGTTTGAAATAACTGGCTTCGTAAATGAACAAAAAATTCACGAATTAATTTCAACCTTTTTACATCACTTTAATTAATGAATTACCTTCCCAGCAACAGGCATAATAAATGTGATTTTTCAGATTTCAATCAAACGAAATGTTAGAAAATATTTTAATTCTGTATATCATTATGTAAAATGGGACTTAATACTTATTTTAATATAGACATTATATTGTTTATTTGTTAAAAATTCAACTTAAATATTTAAATTTTTGTATTACCAATTTTGCATTAGTATTTAGTATATATCTCAGAAATGAAAAGAAACGCTTACTTTTTTAATGAAGACGTAATTTATTTATACAGTTTGTAGTGGCATTTAATAATGTGCCATCAGTCAGTCAGCTACAGTGTCGGTTTTGATTTGGATTTCGCCCTTGATGTAGCATGTGCTTAGAGATTGTGACTAAATTAGTTGCCATAACCATAGCACCAGAATTAAAAGAGTAAGGTATAATATTAAGCTCACGAGTAATTCCAAGAAATATCAAACACAAAATAGATGATACAGTAGAAGCGATGAGATGTGGCTGATATACATAATTACATGTGCGGGATGAGATGAGAGAGGAAAGAAAGAGTGAATGGTATGGGATTACATAGAAAAGGCTTAACCATTATTATACCATCTGCGTACCTATATACCTACCAATTTAAAAAATCTCCTTCTGACTTCTGTGCGCTGATTTAGTAAATTGAGTTCCGTCCAAAGTCAAAAACAAGTTGCCCTTGAAACCTCATCTCAAGTATTACACTGTGCTGTGCACTGGCACTGGCACTGAGGAGTGAGGAGATCAAATCATATACTGAAGTCGTCCATAAATGACGTCACGGGTACCGTTCATATGGTCCTACTTGGATATTGATGACATCCCGTGTGACAAAGACTGTTATGTACGCAATGATTACGCTCATGACTCCATGACACGGTGGGTCATAGGGTGCTAGAAAAAGGACATTTTGAGGACGGCGTCATTTATGGAGCATCCCTAGCTACAACATATAGCACGGCAGTCTGCAGTAGTCCAGTAGTCCACTGTCTGCCGTCTACAGTCTACAGAATAGTAAATAGCATGGTTTGCACTTTACATATCCAAAATTTTAAATAACCTTTCTTGACTTGATGCTGGTCATGTTTCCTTATTTCCACATATGCAATCTGTTAGTACTGTAAATGTTAGATTGGGCGCCGGGTCTCATAAGTAATTCCAGGGACTGACATTATCACCTGGGTGATTTTAGGTGAGTACAACACATCTCCGTAGCTGTAACTCAGAAGAGACCGTAATAATGAAAAAAATAGGGATATTTTGAGCTCATTGCTCTGTATCCCAACCCAACTACCCAGCTACCCAACGCATGAAGTACAAAAAAAGGCCATGAACCATTTACCATTTGGAAGGGAATTTGAAATTACTCACAACAAGGTCAAGGCTAGGAGGGTACTGGAGAACAACAGTCAAATGGCGTGTAAGGCAAGGTTCAACCATAAACAATGTCACATCTAACTAGTAAAATCATTCCTTATTTTATCCCAAAGCCAATATGTCAATGCTATACTGATATATCATCTTAAAACGTAAGCCTAATTATTATGTATCAAGTTTATTATGGCTGTAGATGGACAACAAAAAATGTATGGGGTTATTGAGTTCGGTATCCGCTTTGCCTTAAACGTCATTTACGGACCGTCCCTATTGGCCCTTAGAAGAACAACAATGCAATTAACTTTCTGCCTTTCCCAATAAAAATAGTGCTCACCCGGTTACACAGACAATATACAACTGTACACCTTAGGGATCGTCTATAAATGACGCCACAGGTATATAGGGTCAACGGGTCTACTAGGGCATTGATGACTTACCATGTTAAATGTAGCCATTTGCACAGTACTTATACTAGTAACACAGAAGTCACACAGCATAGGGTTCAAGAAATCAAGACGTTAAGATAAAATAATTTATGGACGATCCCTAACACTGTCTATAGCACACAAATTGTACGTTGTCGTTTAAGATTTTTATTCTGGAGAGCAGACAGATTCACTAATAAGAACAGACAGCAGTAACAGAAGGTCTACATACGGGATAATTAAGCACCAAATTGGTTTAAGGATTGAGGCTGATACATCGATCTAATTGAATATTGAGTATTGAGTTTTAGCTGTGAGAAGTTTGTTTGTTTGGATCATTTTCTATTTTTCGTGTAGTAATTAATAATTCCAATTCCAATGCAATAATGGTGAGTTTTAAGGTTGGCTATTTTGATTTATTTTTATTATTTGAAAATTGACAAAAAAAATCATTATGTGGAATTTAAAATTAAATTTCTGTCCCACTTTATGACTTATTAGCGGCAAGCATCCTTTTGTATTACAATGTGATAGAAAAATTCGTAAGAAATCCAATTTTAAAACAGTTTAAACTTACATATGTTACATATGTTTTTATTGTTAATTGAACTTTTAGAATAGCGGGAACCCAGAAAACTTAGCAGACCCAACATCAAACAGTTGCAACAATACGAATGGTGAAAACGACAATCAAACTGAAGGCGTTAAACTACTACAAACGTCATGTTGGAGTATCATGACCTCCTGGATTCTATTCACAAATCCATTTTACAACGGTGGTAATATTCAAAATGATTTTGAATTCGAACAACTTGATTTCGACGTTAACATAGATTTCACTACTGACGATAGTGACGAGGAAAATAATGCGTGCGAGTTTATAAACTATGAAGACAATGAGGCAGACCCAAACTTGAAAACACAAATTGACGATGTCGGCGACAGCGAAGGACAAATTGGCGATATCAAAAGACAAAACTGCGATGTAAGGCACAGTCAAATTCAAAGTGGTGGCGGACAAAAAGCCGATGTATTATGTGACAATATGGGCGTAAAGTACGATGTGAAGGACAACGATGGACAAAACTACGATGGAAAGAACATCGAAGGGCAAAACGACAATGGTCGGGATACGGAAGGACAAAACAACGATGCAAGGGACAATAAAATTCAGGATAAAGACCGAAGTAGCGAAGCAGAGAATAATGATACCGATGAAAGTCAAGAATCAGACAGTGACAGTACCAATAGTGAGAGTGATTGCGATTCGGTTTATATGTATACCCTAAATATTTGCATCCCATACATAACTATATCTTTTTAAAAAGGTGGTTTAAAGGGCTGACTATTATGTGTTAGGTTAGCTTGTATGTGATTCAATTTCTTTAATTTTAGTACGCAAATGCATAATGAATATTATTTTCTATGTAACGGACATTTAAATATGTCTATTTAGTTACAATTTCCGACAAATACAAAGCCAAGGAGGACCTTACTAGTGTAACATATGGTATATATGAAGAACCAAAATGACCCATTTCCAATTTATGCTAGAATTGAAATGAGTTATGTCAAAAAAACAGTAAATAAAATAAATGCTTACAATGCTAATCGCCAGTTTCTAAATTGAGCAAATTGTTCTATTTACATGTTTTTAAAAAGGTCAAAATGTTCTATTTACATTTTATTTTGAAATTGTAAAAATGTTCTAATCAAGCGTTTTTTCAAAGTGTAAAATGTCCTATTTACATGTTTTAAAGAAGGTCAAAATGTTTTATTTACATTTTTTTGAATTTGTCAAAATGTTCTAATCAAGTGTTTTTTCAAAGTGTAAAATGTCTTATTTACATGTTTTTAAAAAGGTCAAAATGATCTATTTACATTTTGTTTTTAAAATTGTCAAAATGTTCTAATTAAGTATTTTTTAAAAGTGTAAAATGTCCTATTTACATGTTTTTTAAAAGTACAAAATATTCTTTTTCCGCGTTTTTTCAAAACTGCAAAATATTCTATTTAGGTACATGTATTTTAGAAGTTCAAAATATTCTATTTACTATCATTTTTGAAAAATGCGCAAGGTTCTATTTACATGCTTTGATGAACATGTCATTTTAATTTTTTCTGTAGATAGTAACTACATTTTGTCTAAAACTACAAATGGATCTGGGTCATTTTGGTTCTTCACCGACGATATACACTAATATGGTTGCAGTAATTTGTTTTGGTTTTTTGGCCATATATTAATCAGATAAATTAAATTTAGTAATAATATTTATTACTTATTTTACCAGCTCTGCTTATTATATTCAGTAACTTGTAAATTTTACATTTGGTTTACATTAGGCAGCATTTATATGCAAATAATAAACATTTATTCTTTTCAAAACTGTGTAAATACATCATATTGACCATTTTTAAAATCACTTATTAACATTTTACGCATCAATTTAATTCAATGTGTTGTTTTAAGTAACTCATGTTAATGCTGGCCTAAATTGGATATGGATAATTTTGATTCTTCACAGACGATATAGCATGTACTATATACCTACAGAATGAGTCCATTCGTATTGGAGTTTAATGCTAAATTATGAACTTTAGACGATTTCTTTTTGTAATTAGACGTATAAACACCACTTTAATTATGTAATAGACTATTCAGTATACGTTTTTACTGTGGCTTATAGTATAAAAATGTTTTGTTATTTCAGGAACAAGAATGAGTTAAGTGGAACAGATACTTGAAAAAACTTTGAGCTGGATCTTATCTTGAAATCTTTAGTGATCTTTTCTTGTCCGAGTAAGAAATAAATTAATTTCATTTAAGGTTTAGATTCTGAGTTTACTTTCAACAAATGCGTGCTTAATGTGTACTAATAGAATAGAATAAATTAATTTTTTTACAAATACAAAAATTTAGAAACAAGACGAAAATAGTCGAGACTCGAGACGAAGTCATCAGGTCATAAATGAAAAGTACGAGTGGTAAAAATTAATCCAGTAGAATTTCCTGTCCTGTGAGGTCGACAATGGATAACCCTTATTTAGTAGGACTTAGCTTTAATTAATCATTCAGGTTTGTACGCCTTGTGAATGACCGAATACAGTTAAAATATAAGAATACTAAAAAAATAAATAATAATAATGATCAATCACAGGAACGAACGTATTTGTACAAAAGGGGCAATCGGCTTGAGAACAGAGGCAAAATCTGCAAAAATATGTCAAACAAAATTAATAATGGTGCTGTTAAGATATTTTTGTATGATTAAACGACAATTTTAGATTTTTACAAGTTAAATGTTACACATACTAATACGTAGTGATCGTTGACATCGTTGATAGAACATGGAACTGATAGACCGGCATTTAATAATTTAGATCCATTGTTAATAATTAAAGTTAATAGTTTTATTGTAGAGGTACTTACGCAAAGCAAATTTAGACTGGTCGTCATACATGAAAATAACTTGACAATTTGGCATTTTTGAGAAGCCGAGCTCCCAGCTTAGGTGTGTGATGATTCGTCGAAATTGACTATTTTCATCCTCCAACCAATCATTATCGTAGCTGTCAAACTTAATGCATAACGTTTTGAGATCTGTAATATTTATTATGATTTAAATAATTAGTTACGAATAAAATTAACATTTTAATTTAATACTTTTTTTCTTGAGATGTTAATTTTTTCAAATAAGACAAACTACTTTTTTAAAGTGACAATTTAAACTTACGTTGATATGCCCGAATGTTAAAGGAAGTTTTGTGAGACTCCCACTCAAGCTCCTTCAACCGCTCGTCCTTAACGAAGCTCAACTTCTTACAGAGCTGTTTAGAAATTCCAAGAAAAAACGAGTCAAATTCATAGTCGTCATGATTAGGGTTCATCTCCGTTAGTTCAATGGACTCCACGGTTGGGGGTAGATAGTACATTTCTTTCCTCAGAGCCAGCCTAGCCAGATCATAATTTATAAAAACTATTTTTTTCAAATTCGGGAATTTCATCTGCAAGTAGACAGAGACGCTCTTCGGGTTTTTTTCTTTCTTGGGTTTATTCAACAAAAACTTTAACACTGTCACAGATGAGAATGGAACCACTGCTGGGTCTGGTTTCGCCATGGCCGTGGCCGTGACCGATTTAGAATTAAATCTGTTCCGAATTTTATTTCTTTGTTTCTTAATCCAAAAATTGTCTCGAAGATCCCGAGTCAAAGTTCCAACTTGCATATTTTCTACAACCAGGGAAAGAGACTTGACATTTGGAAATGGGAATTCTCGTCCGAATTTAAGTGTAATGTAGCCTGGTGGGAACATGCGAGAATTTTGGAAGTACGTCCTCAGATCGCCCGTTGTTCTCAAATTAGAAATCCTCAAACGCTTTAGATTTGGGAAGGAGGGCGGAAGTTTCATTCCTGGGAAGTGGTGGTGGGCAGGAATTTTGAGACGTTTTAAACTAGACTCACTTGATTTCAAAATCCCTTCCAAAGCATCACAAACTGCAGGGCACATTGTAAAATCTTCTGTTGAACCAACCACTATGTTCATCCATATAAAAAATGCTTCCAGCTTTGGCTTTTGAGCAGAGAATCTAACAAGATGGGCAATATTCATTTGGTAGTGAGGGGAGCTTGGAATAAAATCTCCCAAATTCACATACACACTTCTCACGGTTTCGAATTTCCTTGATTTTACAACAACTTGTGTCATTTTTAAACTAAAACATTGGATTTCATAAAGATTTGGGCATAAATTTAAAATAATTTCCAAACAAGTTAATGGAATGGATGAGGCTTCATCTGCAACTTCAGTCTCGGTCGACATCGAGTCATGACGGGGGTTACCCCCATAGTACAAAATGGTTTTGAGCTTAGTTAGTAGACTCATTGGCTTAATAGAATCAATCGCTTTCCTTTTATAAATTGGCAAAGTTGATGCATCCCAGTTTTCAGACATGCTTAAATGTTCAAGATTTGGAAGTTGTTGAAGAAATAGATCCAGGAGCGTTTCCACGTTGTCAAATGTAAGCGAAATGGAAAGATATTTGATGTGGTAGCCATGATTTCTTATGAATCGAAGCAACTGTTCATCCAACACCTCAAGTGATGTACCTTCTTTTTGAGTAGAATTGTATGTATCTTCTCCTGCTCTTCTTGAATAAGGCATCAGTCCGGTTTCCGCGTTTTCATCCGCATCCGCATCGTCGGTAACTAATTTTTCATGAATTACGTGTAATCGGTCCTCTCTGATTTTTTTCTCTTCACCCGAGCCTAACCTCCAGTCTATGAAAATCTTCGTACATGGAAATATCTCGGAGGAGTCCAAGCAATTGAAAAGGTCAGTGTAGGATTTGCCTGGGTAAAACCTACCAAACCAATGACCAAGACAAAGGGTGAACTTGTCTTTTATGACGTAGGTCGCAATTTCCTTCCACTGACGGTTGACAAGACGAGCATTGTGAAGGTCACTTATGACCAAGAATTTAAATGTCTCCGTTAGAATCTGTGAATTTTGTTATAAAGATAAAATCAATTAAATTGAGAAAATGTTTGAATTGTTTACTCAATGTCAGTCTGAAAGTTTAGTTGCATATACATATCGACGGTGAAGTATCAAATTGGTTAACTTCCACGTTTTGCTAAAAGCAAAACGGTTTCCTTCCATATTTAGCTGCGGACTACATTTGTATAGGCATAGCCACACTAGGAACAAACCGGTTTTATTGGGATGATGCACAAATGACGTCATAGAAATTAGGGGTTGTCCACAAATGATGTCAAGGATCGTTGCAAAAATTGAAGAAGTGATCCATAAATGACGTCAAGGACTGTTGCAAAATTTGAAGGGGTCGTTCATAAATGACGTCCATGGTCATACCAAACATTAAAATGGTCGTCCATGGACCTCATTTAGGCACAGCCCCTTCGATGTTTAGAACGAACATAGACGTCATTTATGAACGACCCCTTCAAATTTTGCAACAGTCCTTGACGTCATTTATGGACGACCCCATTAATTTTTGCAACAGTCCTTGACGTCATTTATGAACGACCCCTTCATATTTTGCAACAGTCCTTGACGTCATTTATGGACGACCCCATTAATTTTTGCAACAGTCCTTGACGTCATTTATGGATCACTCCTTCAATTTTTGCAACGATCCTTGACATCATTTGTGGACAACCCCTAATTTCTATGACGTCATTTGTGCATCATCCCAATAAAACCGGTTTGTTCCCAGTGTGGCTATGCCTATACAAATGTTGTCCGCAGCTAAAAATGGAAGGAAACCGTTTTGCTTTTAATAAAAAGTGGAAGGAATCCGATTTGCTTTTAGCAAAACGTGGAAGTTAACCAATTTGATACTTCACCGTCGATATACAACATAATTTAAATTTTATTCTTCTATTTTCTTACAAGGCTGTTTGATAGGGCTTCCAAAGTTGGAATGCTATTACATTCTGAAATAACATCCACTCCTTCTTCTACCAGCTCAGTCTCTCGATAATTACTTTTGAATCGAAATCGAAATGAAAACCAAGATTTGATGGAAGACCAGAAGCCAAAATTTGTAGGATTGACTTTCGTGGTTTCATTCTGAAGATGATGTAATTCAACTCCTTCCATTAAAACACTGCACTGATTAATTATTATACTGGCGTACTGAACACACAGATGAATGACATATACTATAGATAGTCAAAGGACAATTAGGACACAAAATTAAATGTTCTCGCTATTACAATTTGGTATTGTTTAAGTCACGGAAAATAGCACACAGTTTACCAATTTTTTAAAAGTTAAGTGTCAAACACTCGTGGGATTGGTGGGATTGTGAGTCTTACAAAATGTGTGTGGGTTAGAAGAGAGAGAAAAAGTAAATGAATTTATTTGTTTTTGTTCAGCTGAAAGTTATTTAAACATTTGCCTTTCACTTGGGGGTCCTACTTTTAAAAGTTAAGCTCATTGTGCAGCTGATTCCAACTCCAATTCCGAGAATGGAATTAGTCAGCTGAGCTCTATGTATGTATCAATGACCTATTTAAATGCTTCAAAAGACTTATTGTTTGTACATTCTATTTTCGGAATTTTCCTATTTCTATTGCACTTACTAGTTAGGCTAAGGCCTCGGGCCGTAGGGAGAGGGGTGCTAAATTGGGCCAGAAATAGAACCATGTAGAATTTTAGTAAATACATGTGAGTATGTAATGTCTTCATTCCAGTAGGAATGCCTATCTTTAACATAGGATGCCATCAGTATCAAAGCACACAGACTCTCATCCCTATAACATCATTTATGGACGATCCTCTATAACAATAAGTGTGAGTAAATTGAACACTGAATTAAAAGTGGGGCAAAATGACGAATACAATAGGGAAAAGAATTTCGTCTGTGAAAAACCAAAATTACCCATATCCATTTGCAGCTAAAAACAATATCCACTATCTGCAAAAATATTCAAATATGTCTTAAAAGCATTTAAACAGAACATTTCACATTTAAAAATATGTGAATACAACTTTTTGCACCTTTTCAAGAACATGGAATTAGAACAATTTGTACCTTATCAAAAACATGGAATGAGAACATTTTGCACCTATTCAAAAACATGGAATTGGACAATTTTGCACCTTTCCAAAAATACTGATTCAGAACATTTTGCACATTTCAAAAATATGGAATTAGATTTTGCACCTTTCCAATAACATGGAATTAGACAATTTTGCACCTTTCCAAAAACATAGAATAAGACAATTTTGCACCTTTCCAAAAACATGGAATAAGACAATTTTGCACCTTTCCAAAAACATGTAAATACGACATTTTGCACTTTTCAAAAACTCTTAACTAACATTTTATGCATGTTTCTCATTTTGTTTCTATTATATAGCTCATTTTGATTCTAGCTTAAAATGGATGTAAGTCATTTTGATTCTTCACTGACGATATAATAAAATAAAGAAGGTAGTTATTACATATTGCCTAATTTGGCTGGAGCCGTTTCACTTTTATTATTCCAGCAACATCAAATTCACGTGACTAGTAATTTATAATACTATTACGCAAGAAATTCATACACCAGACATTGTACATGCTTTAAAATAGACTTTAATAAAGCGCATATCTATTTTAAGCATATGCATACGTATTTGATTTATTTTGTGTAGTATTCAATTACAGCGTGTTATATAGGGACAGTGTTAGGGTGCAAAACATCCAAGCTTAAAAAATGCTTGATAAAACATGTGTTCACTTGCATCAAACAAAAATAAAACTAACCATTTTTTTAACACTTATAAACATTTAGTCATTTAGCTAGTAACAAACTAAATTTTCGGGCATTAAATTTTTGATACTAAACATTACATAATTGCCCTAAAAGTGTATATCAACCAGACCTTTTGTTGAGTTCATACCGAATATACGTTTTTTAAAATGAATTAAATTAGAATTATGATATTTTTAACGCAATAAATACATTTTGGTGTTTCATCCCATTAAAAAAGTTACCTCAAAATCAAAAATACCCATTGCAATAATTAAAAAAATAAAGCAAATGACATACAACGTGGAAATTAAATTTGTTTGAATTTTTAAAGGCGTCTGCTCAAAATAAAAATTTGCTGGATCTTGTAAGTATTGTAGACTATTTTGAGACAATCTTGACCTTTCATAGCCACTATCTAAAAACATATGAATTCCAACTTCCATTATTCTGCGAAGTAGAGCCATGTAAAAAACTGCCAACATTAGAGTAATCTAACAACACACAACCAAACTGCGCTGAAAGGATCGGCTCATCCACTTTAAAAAACGCATTTGCTTTTGCCAAGCGTGAATCTAAAAACTTGCCAGGAATTTCAAATTCCAAAATCCGACTTGTTACATCCACATACACAGAATTGTTGCATTTGCAAACTTCCTCCTCGATTCCTGTTTGAGAAACTACTTTTGGTAGCTGAAATTCTTTTTTGGTAAGAAATTTAACTTCTGAATTTTTATAATAGTTGTCAAACGCTTGTAACTGTTTTGGGGCGTAGAAATCTCGGTTGTCAGTTAAACTCAATTGATATAAATCATACCGTTGATATTTAAATTTACCTGGACGAAACAAGGCTTGAAATTCATATGCACAGGCGTAGGTATCAGACGCTTTGACATAACCATCAGCTTTGCAGTTTTTTCGCGTAAATATTTTACTCTCAGGCACCATTCCCAGCGTCTCGTCCCCAGGGACGAGTGGTGCATAAAATGTAAAATTTTGTATTTTAGGGAACGTGTTAGGATATGAGCGTGAAATGGGAGCAGTGACGTCAGTTGTTATGACACTTGTGTAGATTGTACTTAAAAACATACAGCTGATCATAAATAATGTCAAAAGAAATTTAAATATATTAACATGTTTTAAAACTCTGGCCTGTTGTGGTGGGGTGTAATAACCCAACAATATTTCAACCAAAAACAGGAATGGCTCCCAGAAATTTGCTTTAACGTAGTCTTTCTCAAATATAAGCAAAATAAACAAAACGTAGAGTAATACGATAACAGAGATCAACAAAAACCAGGTAACTGCGTCAAACGGCTGAAGCAAATATTTAAAATCCAAGTGAGAATCCATCCAACTGCAAGAGATGTACGAGAGACTTTCAGGCCTCGTTGGCAATACCTCTGCAAATGGATATAACCCTGGCAGGTTGCAGTAAAGTAAAACTACGTCTGTTGGATAGATTTTATCTGCTTTATGGTTTCTATATTTAACTAATTGTCTACTTATATTTTTATTTAAAAATAAATTCTCAAGAGCTTTGTAGACGTCGCCACCATGAAATTCTCTAAAACGATCGCGTTTACTCAAGGCTTCAGGGACCATTAAGTTTGGGTAATAATGTGGAGCAATTTGAACACTTGTATGTTCTTTGTAGAATTTAAAGAATTGGGTGTTCAAACTTTGACGGGAATTTATGATATCTTCTAATTTGACAAACGTAATTTCTTGAGTTTTGATGGGTTCGCAGTTTACGCAAACAATTGCCATTTTATAAAAATGTTGCGATATACTGAGGTTCAAAACTACTACTTTCCTAAACCACGCTGCTGAATGAGACTCATCTGTCATTATTGGCGCAATTACAAAAACGGAACTCTGATCTCCTACCTGCATTTTTGTGAGTAGTTTAAGAAATTTAGCTGGATGAAACGGCGTGAGGAATGTTGTTACAGTCGGTAGATATAGTTTGTAAGGCAATAAACGAATATAGTATCGACGAAAAATCTTTTTGCTAATCTTTTTACTATCAATTCGTGTGAAGTCAAGTAGGTATGCACGGCAACGCGCAAATTTTGGTACGAATCTAGAATCTAAAGAATCATACTGCTCCGTGTCTTTTAAAATATCTACATAGTCAAAATATTTGTTAGGATCGATTTGATTCCAAGAATCAATTGAGAGGACAATTGGGTGATCTTTCGGTTTAAAATGGATATTTTTTGATTGGTCCATTGGTAAAACTATGTACAAAAGACAGGAGCTGAACATATCAAACCAGAGATCCAATTCAAATTTTACTACAGGTGTAGACATTTTGGTAGTTTTGCCTGATATTTTATTACTAAAAACACATAAGGTTAATGATACCAACAAGCTAACTTGAAATTGCTTCATGACTTTTGTATTTTGATAGTTATTGTGACTACGTTTCTAATATTCTGAAATACAGTGTTTTAAACAATTTTTTTACAAATGCATGAAGCACTTAACTGATTAAAGGTTTTCGACAATTATAAACTACACAAAATATACTGTACTTTAAGAGCTATCAAGGCCAATAAAATGGATTGTATGTTTATGTTTGTTGAAGACGCAATTAATCGGAATGTTTAAATTACATAAATATTGTAAGTCAATACAATAAGCTGCACAGAAATGAATGTTATCCTGAAAATTGTCGATAACAGACTGCACGAAATTTAAATTTCTAGGCATGCGACGACGAAACCTACATTGACTTATTTGTTAGCTGCTTTTTCCAAAAAGACGTAATAAATTCTTTCAAGCGTGACTTTTTGTTTTCTTTTCATGCTTTTGCAAAGAAACATATATAACTTATTTAAAATTTATCATTAAACCTGGGTGATTATGTGGAAAATTTTTAAGCGGCATGTGGCACATTACTTAAAGAATGACACATTTCAACAGTTTTTGTCCTATTTGAGTTATTTGCTTACCTGGATCTCTAAGGAAATGGTAGGCTTTGCGTTCTTAAAGGCGATACAGCTTCAATAAATAAACTAAATGTACAGTACGTACGACGTGGATGACTACAGCATAGCTTGCATCTGTTTTTAGATAGTGTGGTTGAAATTTATTTTATACAACATTTTATGCTTTTTATTGTGCTGTTTTATTTGCTTTGTACCTAGCTGCTTTCTCTAGAAAGTTTTGAGAGAGAAAAGTTTGATGAGATAAAATTATTACGCTCAAAAATATTTATATTTATAATAATAATTAAAAATATATGTGAGCGTGTGTTATGACTGAGACGGACGGAAAGAAACCCCATAGAAATAGTCCCTGTAGTTTAGATAGGCAGTAGTAGTAAGTAGTAGGTACTGTACTATACTTTACATGTAGCTACAGATGACACCAAAATGGTCATAGACCATAACCATGGCAGATCTCTAGAGATCTGCAGCAAAAAGCTGTGCTTTGGAAGCACTGAGAAAAGATAGTAACTGGGATGGTGTGGCATGGATCTTCTATCCCGTCACCCCATCACTTACCAGTTTGTTACGGACAGCTCAGAAGGAAGGACACGATCCCAGCTCTTGCCTACGAGGATGAAGCCCTGGCCACGAGCCACTTTGCCACGTGCAAGTTTAGGACCCGAGATATTCTTACGGAGAAATAAATCTCACGCCGCTACGGCGAGCATTAGGGAAAGACATATTTGTGACCCTGGGTCATTCCTACGAGGAATATAATCACCGCTTACGGAGCGAAGAACAGGAAGTTTAATAACGCTCACGGAGCGAATTTAGGGAAGACAAGGTCACCCAGAAATACCCTTACGAAGCAAGTCTCAATCCGTCCGGCTAAGTCATAACCTACGAGGTAAAAAATATATTTGTTTGTTAAAATATTCGTACGGCGAATTTGGGAAACGCTCCTTTTTGGTTTGATTGAAAGATTTGAGTTTCTATTGATTTCAAAGTCTATTTTTCATTTTGGCTACGAGCCAGTTAAAGTAAAAAGTATAATTATTGGTAAATAAATACAGAGCTGTATAAGACTCTTAAAACCAAACCATATTATATAGTTTCATATGTGATTGCATCTTGGCGCACCAGTTGATATTCATATATAAATATATAATTTATATTATAGATACTTAGAATTAATTTAGTATTATATTTAGTCGTAGTCATTGTTGGGAAAACGCATCAACCCTCCCCACCCATAGGTTCATATTTTGCAAAGCGTAGTGCTCGCCATATATGCTCCATAAATCCCTCCTCATAGTCGTGCATACTATATAGTATCTCGCAGGGCCGGTCCCGAAGTCGTGTAGTTTCCCCGAATTCACACTGACTCCGTCGCCCTTTCCTGACTCGGATTTAGAAGGCCGCATAAAATCCTTGTTAGTTTAACTTTAAATGTAAAAATTGAAGGAAACTTAGTTTCAGCATTTGTTTTGTGACATCTCTGTGTGTTGCATGCTGCAATTATTCATGTATTACGTTTCTCTATGTAGAATACCAACCTTTGTTCCAATTTCCAATACTAATAATCAATAACCAAATAGTTACTACAACAACGACAATCAGTCAACTAACATCAGTTTTTTTGTATACTGATTTATCATTTGGCTAATTTATGGTAATCGTAAACCTTGACTATAATATGGGGCAATTGAATATATGTATTATTGTTGTACCAAATGATGTTACGCCTTTTTACAATTATTGCAGTGTTATATTTTTTTTGCCTATTTATATAGTTTAGTTTGCTTTTAAAATTTAAGATTTTGTATTTGAGATTCTACTGTATAATCAATAAAACTCCTAATCATACAAAGTGAAGAGTTTTGCATTCTACAGTGTGTCTCAAAACGTTAAACTCACCCCCGTTTATGGAGTTTTAAGTAGGATTTAACTTTGATTGACCCCCAGGGGTCAAGTAGTTCTCATGCAAATAATTAAAACCCAAAAATAGGGTGTCTTAAAACGTTAAACTTACTTCAGGTTTTTTTTTAAATTCAAAAAGCAATATCTCCTGGCCTAACCAATACAAAATTACAAAAATTGGTATGCTTACTCTCAGACATGTAACTTATGCATAGAATCATTACCTTTGATCATCGGGTCACTGTAGCACAGGTATCATTGGAGAAGACGGGTCAAACTCATGTCAACTTTTTTCCCCATTTGATAACATGCGAAAATCATGACTTGCACCACTAAATTCCTATGTTCATGCGCAAATGTCAACCGATTAAAATTTAAATATGCTGTCCACTAGCACAATTAAATTCTCTACAAAACAGCATGTAATCCAATACTCAGGTCACTTGGGGTCACGAGACGTCCGGGATTGGACATTACGGTGCGTTGCATACCGCTGAGCCCATTATTATCTACTTATCGTAAATAGTGCCATAAATAGTAGCGTAAGGTTTATTTTGTATGCAGATGACTTGGTCATGCCTTTCTCAAATTTATAGTATAACGTTATGCTCAACACAGTTTAGGCTTGTTTAGATTTTCTAAATGATTTAGTATGAATAAATTGTACAATAATTTAAGTTAGACCAAATTTATGCTACTTCATGAGTCAAATGACTCAAATATTCCAGAACTGAAAAGGGTCCTCTTGCATTGTAATGTTCATATACATACCTGTTCACGGCTACCGACCGGAACATTAGAACATATCGCGAGAGCCGTTTTGGTCGGTAGCCGATTAAAAAACCGTCGGTTTTCCACCGTCGGTTTTTCGCTTTGTTTCTACATTAAAGGGATCCTCCACAAATGACGTCAAGCGTTGTTTTAATGGTTAAAGAGGCCGTCTGTAAATGACGTCAAGCTTCGTTTCAATGGTTAAAGAGGCGGTTCATAAATGACGTCAAGGCTTGTTGCAATGGTTAAAAGGGCCGTTCATAAATGACGTCAGGGGTAGTTACAAAAGATAAAGAGGCCGTCCATAAATGACGTCAAGGGTCGTTACAAAAATTGATGGGGCCGTCCATAAATGACGTCAAGGGTCGTTACAAAAATTGATGGGGTCGTCCATAAATGACATCAAGAATTGCTACAAAATTTAAGGAGTCGTCCATAAATGACGTCAGTGATACTGCTAAAATAATTGGTGTCGCCCATAAGTGACGTCTATGGTCGTTTTAAACATTGAAGGGGTTGAGCTCAACTGAGGTCTATGGAACTTTTTATTGTTTGGGACGATCATAGAAGTCAATTATGAACGACCCCTTTAATTCTTGCAACGATACTTGGCGTCATTTATAGACGATCCCTGTGATGTCCCTAAAAGACGTAACAGGTCAGGTCGCACAGTTAATTTGGAAAGTGATGACATTACATGTTAAATATAAACATTTTCGAAACAGTTAAGCTGATGAGAGGGTCCTAAAATGAAGATTTTTCGATGACGTTATGTAACGATGATCCTAATCGTAATTAGGTTTGAATGCCTATCCACTCAAGTATCATTAAAATTTAAAATACATTAGTTGTATTCTATGAAAAATGGAGACAGTCAGCAGTTTTGCTTTAAGTCCATAATGGAGATAGTCAGATTTGCTTTTAGTGCAGAATCGAGATATTCAGTTTTTCTTTTAGTCCAAGATGGAGATAGTCAGATTTTCTTTTAGTGGTGAATGGAGATAGTCAGTTTTGCTTTTAGTCAAAAATGGAGATAGCATATTCGTTTCTTTGCCGACAATTTTCTACTCAGCAATACTCTAGCATTACAATATATGCAAAAGTATTCCAGAATATTTCACGGGATGCACGGGTTCCAAAAAATGATTTGGTGCCTACCGCGGTAAATCGGCTATGGTGGATATCAACAGCCAGCCGCGTCTGCGGGAAACTTCCAATCGGCTACCTATCAGCCGTTGAACAGGCATGGTCATAATATAGAACGGGTGTATACATTTAAATACTTTCGCGTAAATTTTGACTGCAACTTGAATTTCAACAAGCACTTCTTGCATGTAAAACGAAGAGTTATTGCTGCAATACATGTTATTCTAAATGTGAAACGATATTTTGAGTTTGGTACTTTCGTTGTAATGCGCAATGCATATGTTCTATCAGTTGTTGATTACTGTGTAATTATATAGGGGGATAAAGGTCTAGTGCAAAGCGTTTAGAGAGAGAGAAAGTAAATATTTATTTACAACTGACGTTACAATAACGCTTGCCATAAAGACACAGTAAGAACAATACACAGTTATAGGAATAAGAAAAATGCTTCAGAAATATAACAAAAATGTTTTATACTTATTAACTCTACACTAACTGTTAGATAAATTCATGTTATATAAATGATTGTGGGCTATTCGACAAGAGCCTCTGATAGTCGCAATTACTATTTCTTCTACTAATTTAGAAGGAAGTCGCATCTGTTTCCTAAAGGACTCAAAAAACTCCGGAATCGTGCCACGAGCTCCCACCAGCAAACCAATAACTTCTAACTTCTTGAGTTGGTATTTTTCCAAAAAGTAGGGAATACATGGATTGTAATGACATTGTTTTTCAATATTAACTTCATCTGCCTGATCGGAATTTTGCTCCATGCGTATTGTAGGATCCAGGATATAACCAGTCTTAGACTCCGTTCTCCAGCAAATAATATCCACGCGTTTAGAAGCCCCATCTGTTACTTCCTCAAACACATTCCAATCCAAGGTCCTTAAATGCTTGGCAATTATTGACCGAACTTCATGATGTCGACTGTTTCTCAGTAAGCTTCCCACATGACATTTCCCCAAAACATGAGCGAGGGTTTCTTTCTCTTTACAGTGTCTGCAAAGGGTAGATTCTAGAGAACGACCTGGTATAGCTTTAACTGGGTAAACATTGGCACTCATTTTTAATGCATTCACCCACTCTGATGAAGTAAGTCCACATTTATCAATAATAATTTTGTTTGCATAAGGACAATCTTTATACATTACCACTCCTTGTCCCCGAAGTGGAAATGTGCACCATTTTTCAAACTCTTGGCTCCTTAAGCAATCCCGAAGTATTTTTCCTGGTTTCGTTTTACAAAATAAACTAAGTCGAGCTTATATTTTTTTCTGCAATATTAGACACATTTTTGAAAAAAAATTATTTTTAAGGCCCCATTTTATGTATAATTTTTTTGAAAAAATGAAAATTTTCGAATTTTAAAAAATTCTAAAATTGTTTTTTAGAAAAGATTCTAAATGTTAGAAAAACAAAATTTCGTAAAGTACAGTAAAGTAAAGTAGAGTAATTGCTTTAACGTCATCTCCACACAGCGAATTTTCACTGATTAGCAGGGAAAGACAGCTTTTGACTAATTACTACTCACTATAGTCGGTACTTTTGTATTTGATTTTATTATTTCTGACTACTTTTAAAACGTTAAACTTTAAACGTTTAAGACGTTAAAATCGGATGAGAACTGTAGAAGTTATAAGGCGACAAAATATTAAAATTTGATTTGTTTTAAACTTTGGCCGGCTACTGTGACCAAACAAAGCAAAATGCAATCGAGTTACTTTGGTTCCCTACCATTTAAAAGTAGCCTGATTTTTGTAGACATGACTTTTGAAATTGGCGCGTACCATGTAAAACCATTCTTTTGTTAGTAATTAGTTAATAAGAGCGAAAAAACTAAAGGAAAAAGTTAGGTGATCATTTCCAGTTTTGAATTGCATATAGGTGTGATAATCTTTCTATGATACCTATTACGTGCCACATAATTAAAAAAGTGGTTTTATAAGAGAGAATGAAAAACATTCTCTTTGAGCTACTGTAGGAAATGCTAGTTTTGTTTCAAAACAAACAGGTAATATGGCAGACCCTTGTGAGCTTAATTTTTCTATCAAACAATTCTATAGTTACAACTACAGAGAAGTTCGTTTAAACGGGATTCTGTTACAAGGAAGTACCGCTAAATGGGACAAATTTAAAATATTTGGTTGGCCAGCCTATGTTTCAATGTTAAAATTATCCGGTTATAAGGGAACCGCTAAAAGGGATTATCCGGATTAAAGGGACAGATTTTTTACGATTTTTGGTATTTTAGGTCACTTAAAAGGGATTTTAGAAGAAAAATTATAAAAATGAAACAGAGCTAATCAATTGGAGCACTAAAGTTCTTGACAACTAAAATGTACTTATCTTATCTGGTCATTTACATTATCTCAAATCTAAGTAGGTCGTCGTATTTATAGATTCCAAAGCTTTCTTGGCTGTTAGTTCTGCTTCTTCAAATTGAAATAATAAAAGAGACGGGTTTAAGTTCCAGTGTAATAAGTAGAATTAAGCAAGAAAGTGAAAAGATTACAGAAACATGGTTGAAAGGAGTGAATGTAAAGAAACAAAAAGTGTGCACCCGACCTGACGTGGATAAAGCCTTGTTAGAATGGTTCACCCAGAAAAGACTTCAAGGCGCGAATGTGTGTGGCCCTATTCTGCAGTTCAAGGCTACTCAATTCGCTACATTACTCAATAAAAGTGACACTTGGGGAATTCGGTTATAAGGGACCGATTTGGTCGGTCCCGCGGAGTCCCTTTTAAGTGAATTTCTCTGTAGTTAGTTATAACAAAAATCTAAATTAAACAGTCGTTTGATACGTCAAATAACTATTCATTTCCCGCAGAACCATTAAATTGCAAATATTCCTATTTTTTATAACATTCTTTGCCCACTCTAACAAACATTCTAAAACTACTTGTACCAAAATATCACGTACCTGCGCTACTGTTGTCAGGTTCACAAGAATCGGAAAACATCGTAGCTATGTACTGTTACCAATTTTCAACAGCAATCAGTAGCCAAAATTTGTACTGGCACAACTCTTACTTTCTGCTAACTTAATTACAAATTTAGAAAGTTTAAAATTAAACGGCAATTGAACTACTACCAATTTAGTTCTTAAAGTATTACCAAGCTATTACATAAGACATTGTTTCATGATTTTGATTGTTTTTTTTCAAAACGCAAAGCACACGAAATTGACTATAAAACAGTGTATCGCTGGCGAAGGATTAAATCCCCTTGAACCTTCTATTTTTCACTAGAAGCAAATCCGCTTCCTTCCATTTTACTTTAAAAGCAAATCCGCTTTCTTCCACTTTTGATTTCAATAAGCGTTTAAGCTGCCCAGTTCATAACTGCCTGCTTATGAAAAGTGCAAATTGCTTTAATTGCATCATATTCTAAAATACAAAACGTTCTAACAATATGGATTTTGAAAATGGAAACTGCAATTGGTTCTAACTACATGGTTAAAAAAAATTAAAATCCACTAAATACATCATGTTAGTCCGGAACTGTTCTAACTTTATGATTTTAAACGAAAATTGTACTAACTTCATAGTTTTAAGTTGCAAACTAATCTAACTGCATTTCTTTAAGTATCATAGTAATCTAACTACATGATTTTAAAATATACAAAATGTTGTAAGTACATTGTTTAAAATTGCAAACTAATCTAACTACATAATTTTTAAAAGTGCAAAATATTCTAACTACTTGATTTAAAAACGCAATTTGCTCTAACTACATAGTTTTAGAAAGTTCAAAATGTTCCAACTTCATGGCTTGGATTGGAAAACTGTTCTAACTAGATGATTTTAAAATGTGCGAAATGTTTTAATGATTATGGTTTAAAATTTTTTAAATGTTCTAATTACAAATTATTTAAAATGCAAAATGCTCTAAATACAACGTTTGAGAAGTGCAAAAGCTATAACAACATGTAATATTCAAAAGCACTTAATAAGAACATTTTGCACTTTTCAACATTAATTATTTAATTATACAAGTGTGCAAGTTGGAAGCATGTAGTTAGACCATTTTGCACTTTGTTAAATCCTGTAGTGGTTAAATAGGTTTTCGACTCAAAACCATGTGGTTAGATATGTTTGAAACTTAAAACCCTGTAGTTTGAAAAGTTCGCGCTTGAAGTGATGTAGCTACAACAGTTTGTAGTTTTAAAATCCATATAGTTAGAACGTTTTGCGTTTTATAATATGATGCAATTAGAGCAATTTGCACTTTTCATAAGCATACAGTTATGAACTGGTTAGTTGGTTATGAACTCTTATTTAAATCGGAAGTGGAAGGAAGCGGATTTGATCCTTCGCCAACGGTATATATGATTTTGGATTAGCTTTTTAAAAGTACTAGTATTGCTATGCCCGTTAAAGTGGCATGATACCACCGAGTAAAACATGATATTTCAATAAACATGCTTAGTTAGCTCTTCACAAACTTGCGAGAATTAAAATTATCCTAAAATAATATTTTCTGAATAATTTTTGAGCTGACTATGCACCTAATGTATAAATGACGTTATACTGATTATTAACTATGTGGGGCTAAATATTAAAAACCAAGCAGCAACTTCAGTATATTTTTTTTATAAAACCTAACAACCTAAAACGGAAGTTGACAAAAAACATTTGAATTTGGAATGCTAGTTTGGCAGCAACAATTTTTTGAATTTACAGAGTTAGCATTGCGTAAACGGAGAAACACACCTTTTTTAAATCCCCAGCCGGATGCCAGTTTTTAATCAAATTTCAAATTGTAATGCTTGTTACATACAGAAAAAGATGCTCTTTCTGGAACAGTCTCCGAAAGTTTTTTAAAACAACATTTACGCTTCCTACGAATTTGCAAAGTCTTAAAAATTTTATTTATTTTCACTCGTAATTACGCGGAAGTACGCTCAAAAGTTTCTCTTCGCGCCAATTTTATACCATCTATGCTTGTGTCGTTTTAGTTTCTTTTTTCATATATTTAGCAGTAGCATAAGCATAATAAATAACTCCGTCTCCGTTTTCTTCGGTTTTTTTCGGAACATACGTGCACCAGTGCAGTTTTTTAAATTTACTGGATAGCCCTACCGTGGGGCATTCAGGTAAATCTATTTTAAAACTTGTAATTAAAGTTTTCGCTTTAAAATTGACTATAACAGTGAGAAAACCAGAATTTAGTAATTATAAAGTGAAGTGTGCGACGTTGCCCACAGGTAAGCAGTATTAAATTTATTACTTTTTCTAGTTAAAACGATTTACTGTTTCACAGCGTGTCTTAACCTATTACTTTAGCGCATTATATTTTTTAGTACTATCACAAATTACATGCGCATACTGCTTAATCTAAAAGTTGCCAAAACGTGTCTTATAGTGTTCTTTGCTTTCCTGTTGATTTTCAAACCCTTAAATGTGCATTGTAAGTTTTTTGGACATAACTGGAAAACCCAACATGTGGAATTCTGATTTTTATATGACAATAGATGTTTTTTTGTATTTATAGAGCGATAATTATTAGTGCAAAAGATAGGGCATAGGTATCCCTAAAGTAGATATATGTATTTCTTTCTTTGCATGTTCGTATCATAATACTGCCTTTTAATTAATTTTTACATATATATTTTTTGTAAAAAGCATATTTTGTATCATATTTCTCAGAGAAAATGGCTACTATCCAACACACTGATTACTGCATTACAGATGTAACGAAGCAAGAAATAGTAAAAACATTTCTTCTTCATTCTCACGACTTTGCCTACAGCAAAAACGTATGCGATGAAAAAGCAGCTGATTTGGTCGTAACCAAATTAAAAATAATTGTAAATGACACGAAAAAAAAGGAAATTGTAAACGTAGTTTCTAGGCTTCGCTCACTTTTTCAGAAGAAATATAAAAAATACAAAGGAAATCAGACATTATTCTAAGACAGTTTGATTTGCGTTAGCTATTTTAGTTTCCTGCAATAAATACTACTTTAATTAACTAATTTCATTACAATTTTAATAAAATGTGACGTTATGTCGTATAATACTTCAAAGTATAAGTATTTGATGTTTCAGTAGAATTGATTAGTTTTCTATATTATCCTAAACGATATTTTGTCATAGTTTAAAAATGTGTGGAAAGCGTAAATGTTGTTTTAAAAAAATTTCGGAGACTGTTCCAGAAAGAGCATCTTTTTCTCTATGTAACAAACATTACTATTTGTAATTTGATTAAAAACTGGCATCCGGCTGGGGATTTGAAAAAGATGCGTTTCTCCATTTACGCAATGCTAACTCCGTAAATTCAAAAAATGTTTGCCGCCAAACTAGCATTCTAAATTCAAATGGTTTTTGTAAAATTCCGTTTTAGGTTGGTAGGTTTCATAAAAAAAATATACTGAAGTTGTTGCTTAGTTTTTAATATTCAGCCCCACATGGTTAATAATCAGTATAACCTCGTTTATCCATTAGGTGCTATGCCTATACGTTAAAGTTGCTGATATTTTTTGGAAATAATAATTTGTTGCTTGTGGACCAACCAGGCAAAAGAAAGACAACGATAAAAGTTTCACGTATTAACCTACTCAAGTTAAATGAGTAGTAGTAGATTGCGTATATGTGATCATGCCTTAAGTGTGATCACTGGCTGGTGCCAAAACACAAGCTGTATCAGAAATCCTTTACTAGCCGATAATGACAGCTTGTACCCTTAACTAACTACAGTATAATTTAGGGTGCGAAACTTAGAAAACCTAGGCAGAGTAAAATCTCGGAAGTCCGAATATCAGAATAACTCGTTTTCCGAATTTTTTCAGAGTTTTCAAATTTCAAAATTTCTAGTGTTGTATATTTTAGAATTGAACAACGTGTGCAACGTGATTGACACATTCATTACCAACTAGTTGAAGATACTGTTTGAGATTTTCGTACGGAGAGTTCCCAATTAAATAGATGAAAGGTCAAAGTGTGGAATCCGGGAGTTGTGCTATAATGTGACCATTCTATGAGCTCTAAATGTGATCAGAGCTGTAGATGGCTAAAAGCATCGAATCAACTCAGTTTATCGAACAGTTTATTAAAATAATTTGACAATGTTGTTTTACATCATTAGGGATTGTCCATAAATGGTGTTGTCCGGATGGGTGTGGGTCCAGTCATATGAAGACATATTACATATAGCGGTTTTAAGTTATGTTAATTTCATGACCCGGAGGTGAATGGGTCTTAATAAAGTTTTAATTTGGGTAACGTCATTTATGAACCATCCCTTACAGCAAATTTTGATTTTTTTAAATTATAAAAATGGGTGGGTATTAAAATTCATTGTATTGTTAGCATTATTGTGGCGTGTGTAGCTCAAGATAAATCCACTAGTTCAGGAATTCCACGATCGTTTACGCAATTGCTGTTATCACATGTTACAGATGCCAAATTATCGTTTATTTTATTTTTACCCACCAAGATGATGACATCGTTTATGGTTAGTCCCTTAAGAATCGTCCTTAAAGAATTTCATCGTTCGGGTCAGCTGGTCTAGCCAGATATTGATGACTGATGACATTCCATTTTAAAATAGTCGCTTCGATCACATAAAAGGCACTAACTTCCAGTGTAATATTAATGCAATTTAGCATGATCACATTTTAGGACACAGTGATCACATTTACAGCATTTTTGTAATTTCAAAAATTATCGAGTTATTTCATACAATTCGATATAAGTCTTCAAATTTTCGGTTTATCGGTTTGATATTTTAAGGGTACATAGAGAATGAACTGGCTAGTATTTGAGTACATATAAAGTGAATTTGGAGGAAGTACAAAAAAAGTTACAGATTTTCAAAGTTGAAAAAAAACGAACCTGATCACACATACGCACACTACTGCTAACTATTTTTATAATGCAGTTTTTATTTTGTTTTAAATACATTAATTAATAATACATTATAATATTTGTATTTAGATTTGAGCCCGGCTTCCGAAGGAGCCCAGCCCTGGTTCAGTGGTCCACCTAAACCACCTGTCACGGCGGCCCTGCTCGAAATCAAAAATACTTATTGCAATGAATAGACAAATAAAGTAAATAACATATAACGTGGAAATTAAATTTGTTTGAATTTTTAACGGCGCCTGCTCAAAAAAAAAATTCCCTGGTTCTTTTAGGTATTGTAGACTATTCCGTGACAATCTCGACCGTTCATATCCATTTTCTAAAAACGTATGGATTCCAACTTCCATAATTCTGCGAAGCAGAGCCATGTAGCAACTGCCAACACTTGAGTAATCTAATAATACACACCCAAACATTGTTGGGAGGATTGGCTCATCCACTTTAAAAAACGCATTTGCTTTTGCCAAGCGTGATTCTAAAAACTCGCCAGGAATTTCAAATTCCCTAATTCGACTTGTAACATCCACATACGCAGAATTGTTGCATTTGCAAACTTCTTCCTCGATTGCTGTTTGAGAAATTTCTGCTGGCAGCTCGAATTCCTTGGCGGTCATAAATTCAATTTCTGAGTGGTTATAAAAGTTGTCAAATGCTTGTAATTGTTTTGAATCATATACATCTCGGGCATCAATTACACTCAAACGAACTAAATCGTACATGTGATATTTAAAAGCACCAGGACGAAACAAGGCTTGCTTTATAAATGCGCAATTGTAGATTTCAGTCGCTGTGTTATTATGACCTATAGCTTTACAATATTCACGCGTGTATATTCTATACTCAGGCCTTAGCGCCTTGTCCCCAGGGACAAGAGGTGCAAAAAATGTCAAGTTTTGTATCTTAGGAAACGTGTGAGGGTATGAGCGTGGAATGGGAGCAGTGACGTCAGTAGTTATGACACTCGTGTAAATTGTACTTAGAAACATACAGCTGAGCATAAAAAGGAGTAAAATAGATTGAAATATATTTGCATGTTTTAAAACTCTGGCTTGTTGTGGTGGGGTGTAATTATTTAAAAATATTTCCACAAGAAACAGGAATGGCTCCCATAAATTTGCTTTAATGTATTCTTTCTCAAATATCAGCAAACAAAAAACAAAGTAGAGTATAGGGATAATAGAAATTAAAAGAAACCAGATAACTGTGTCAAATGGCTGAAGCAAATATCTAAAATCTAAGTGTGGATCCAACCAGCTACAGGAGATGAAAGAAATACTTTCAGGCCTAGTGACCAACACTTCAGAAAATGGATATAACCCTGGAAGGTCACAGTAATATAAAAGTACGGTTGGATCTTCATTGAATTTATCTCCATGGTTTCTATATTTAACAAAATTTTTACTTATATTTCTATTCAAAAATAAATTTTCAAGTGCCTTGTAGATGTCGCCCCCATAAAAGGCTCTAAAACGGTCGCGTTTGGTCAAGGCTACAGGGGCTTTTAGGTTCAAGAAATAATGTGGAATAATTTGAACACTTGAATGTTCTTTGTTAAATTCAGAAAACTGAACTTTTAAACGCTGACGAAACGTCATGGAATCTTCTAGTTTGCCAAACGTTATTTCTTGAGTTTTGACGGGTTCACAGTAGACGCAAACAATTGCCATTTTTTGAAACTTTGGTGATGAATTGATGCTTAAGACTACTATTTGCTTTGACGAAGCTGTGGAATTTGAGTTAGTTGTCATTACTGGCGCAATTACAAAATCAGGATATCCACTTCCTATCCTGAATTTTTTTAATAATTTCAGAAAAGCTGGATGGAACGACGTAAGGAATGTGGCAACTGTCGGTAGGTTCATTTTGTATGGCACTAAGCGGACATAGTATCGGGTCAAAAGCTTCTTGCTTAACTTTTTACCATCAATTCGTGTAAAGTCCAGTAGGTATGCACGGCAAAATGTGAATTTTGGTACAAATCTAGAATCTAATACGTCGAAATGCAATCCCTTTACATTATCAACAAAGTCAAAATATTTTTTAGGATCAACTCGATTCCAAGTATCAACGGAAAGGACAATTGGGTGATCTTTTGGTTTAAAATAAATGTTCTTTGATTGGTCCATTGGTAAAATAATGTACAAAAGACAGGAGCTAAACATATCAAACCAGAGATCCAATTCAAAACTTATTACAGGTGTAGACATTTTGGTACTTTTGCCTAATAATTCATTACAAAAAAGTAGTAAGGTTAATGATACCAACAAAATAACGTAGAATTGCTTCATAATTTTGTATATTTTGATTTGAACTGTGACTACGGTTTTAGTATTCTTAAATCTAATTTTCGTTAACAAATTTTAACAATTCCCTGACTTTATTGGTAGCTTTGTAATTTTTTTTTGAGCTGCACAGACAGACTACACTCAACTCGACGGCAATATGTGCTGAGAATTATTAGAAGACAGCAGAAAAATAAAGTTACTTTATTGGACATGCGACGACAAAACTTACGTGATCTTGTTCATTGTTTGTACGTGACCCATTCTAACAATACATAATAAAGTCTTCTGAGCTTGTTTCTTCGTTTGCTTTTTATTGTTTGTGCAACAAACATAACGTATATAATTTAAAATTTATTATTGAAACTATAGCCTGATTTCGTGTAGAATGCTTTAAAGTTTTCATTGCAGATCACAAAAACAAGAATAACACAATCCAAGAGCTTTTGTCATATTTGAGTTATTTGTCTCTAAGGACATGATATGCTTTGCGTTTTAAAAGGCGATACTATAACAATAGGTCAATACATTGTGTAATTATTATGTACTATGTAAAGGACTAAAGTAAATCTTGCACCTGTTGTTAGACAGTGTCTCTCAGAAATGTGTTCAGGTTATTATATAATATACAACATATTTCGTGCTTAGTATTCCCTAAAGTTGTTTTCTTCGACAAAATTGACTTTTAATGTCTAAATCGGACAAGCAAGACAAGCGGACAAGAGACTGACCAAAAGACAGACGAGCAAATAACGGACATTTTCAATTCAAATATTCTATTTATGCTACACGTTTTTTTAAGTGCGAAATATTCTATGAACATGTATTCTGAAAATTGCAAAATATTCCATGAACAAGTTTTTGAAAAGTGCGAAATATTCAATGAACATGTATTTATAAAATTCAAAACATTCTATTTAGGTACATGTTTTTTTTTCAGAACTTCAAAATACTCTATTTACATTTTTTTTGAAAAGTGGAAAATATTATGTGAACATGTTTTTGAAAAGTGCAAAATATTCTATTTGCATGTTTTTCTAAAATTTAAAATGTTCTTTGTTCATGTTTTTAAAGAGTGCGAAATATTAAATTTACATGCTTTTTAAAAAGTGCAAAATATTCTATGTACTTCTATTCTTGAAAAATGCACAAGGGTCTATTTACATGCTTTCATGAATATGGTATTTTATTGTTTTCTGTCTGTAGATAGTTTATTTTGTTTGAAACTTAAAGTCGATATAGCGGTCATTTGAGTTCTTCACAGACGATTACATGTAATGAATTGAATGCTCGTATGGAAAATTAAATTAGGAATAGGTTGTAAAAAAGTGTAAGTTAACGCTCATTTAGAAGATTGATTTATCTTACAACAAAAAAAATAATTATGTTTCTAGCGTAAAGAAACTAACAACCCAGCAATATTACGAGTAATAACATCAACAGATAGTGGTGTTGCCTCTCGTTCCATCGTTCGAAACTCACCCTGTCCCACCCCAACATCTCTCACCGATTTGAAGATTAATAGAAAAAACTTCCGCTCCTTCCTTGTCATCCCGTGACACTGCCCAATCAGTAAAAGCATTCTCAATTTTAGCTTGATTATATTTTCAGGAATTTCGAATGCCTTGTCATATACAGAAATGTAGGCTGTGAGTACGAGGACAGAGGATAAGAAGGTAAAAGTACTTGCGACTAATACTCCTGAGAATTTGATAAAATAAACCCAACCAATAATTGCTAGCGAGATACAAATATTTTTCATGACAAAAATTATGAGAGAAGTACTCAAATCGAAATAGTTAATTGAAAGTTCAATTTTTCTACAGTCTTTGTATATGTTATACAATCAATACAATAAACAAATACAATAATAAGTTTTTATTACGTGTAGTCAAAACTTAAAACTTCTTGAGTTAAAAAAAAATTTAAATTGTGGACTTATCTTGTTCTGCCAAAAAATAATGAATTTAACATGGGGTAGAAAGTCCGTGGCATAAAATCTTAATCGTTTTTAATGAAACCTAATTTTTTCTTAATTTTTCATCTTTCTTTGCATCTAAACATTAACCCACAGAAATTACCTTCTACAAACTACGAAAACACCAGAACACTAAATTTAAATCAAAAATGCATCTTCTAGGTGGACTTATCCAATTTTTCCAAAAATAATTTAATGAACTTGCCGAGTTTGGCCAAAAAACGAAATTTTCCAGCTATCTTATAAAATTGCTTTGGTTGAACTTTGACCTTTACCATTCAGCACAGTAATGTATCTAGTTGAATAGCACAAATAACACAGGTAATCTTGTTTTTGAAAAAAATGGACTTATCTCGTTTTACCAAAAAACTCTTCAATTATTACAACAAGTAATCGTTTAAGTAAGGTGGATTTCAAAGGGATTACCATAATCTATATAATATACTGCAGTAGTATAAACACCTTATAGCTACACCTAATATAAATACAGCATTTCCAGAAACAAGAAATGAACTACGCTTGGTTATTTTTTATTCTTTTAAATACTTATTTACTTGTGAATGTTTTTTATTAGGTAATGCACAAATTTCACATTTTAAATAAAGTTTAAATAAAAAAATTTAAATTGCTTCACAAATAGGTTGCTATATACTATAATATATAGTGGGAAAATTTATAATACTAGAATAAGGCCCGTTGCCATGCAACGGAGTTGTTGTAAGGGCCGTCTCAATCTGTGGAACTGAGAATAGTCTTTAAAATTTTGTGAATAAATAATACAAAAATTTGTAGTAAATTTTATTGTGTGAGTCTCTGTCTTTGTCCGCTAGGGACGGCCACTTGATGACCGAAGCCTGAGGGTCTTGGGAATGCTGGGGATTTATCCTGGTTCCAATTCATTTTCTGGACGCGGGCAGTTCGTAAGGACTGTTCGTTACTGTGCTCTTCATTCGTGGCGTGATAAACCATCCAGAGCTCCGTCCCGTCTGAAAAAATTAAAAAAAAAATTAAAATTAAAAAATGGTCATAAAAATATTGGCCCATTGGGATTGGGATGGACTGCAATGAATGAAAGATTGCTACCTGGGGAATGTGTGAAAGTTGCATGGCCCGTCGTGTAAACGCCCTCCTCCCGGTTCATGTAGAAAAGACACCTGTCCAAGTCATCCCACCAGTTGGAAGGGACCATCGGGTCAAGGAGGTAATCGATCCCAATCATGCTGAGGCAGTAGTCGGGTCTCCATGTCGAGCAGGCGGAGAAGGTCAAGAAGGTCCGGCCCTCGTTCGTAATGATGAAAGGTCCCTCGTTCACTCCGCACTCCCACCAGGACTTGGGCGACCGGAGGAGGACTCCCGGGTCCGGGACGTTCATCGGGTCAATCATCTCCGTGATGTACAGCTGACCATCGGGGCAGTAGATGAAGTACAGTTTCCCGTTCCCGTACTGAAGCACCGTCCCATCAATTGCGGACCTCTCGTGTCCAGGCATGAGTCTATAAAGTGGAAAGAGTTACAACAGCTCATATTATTCAAGTAGGTACTTCTAGAGAAAGGTGTTAGAATTCTGAACTTGAATGAAAAACGATTTAAAAAAAATTAAACCCGCCGCCGCAGGCGCAGGAAAATGAATAAGTTATTTACCGGGTTTCGGCGCTCCATCCGCCGAGTGGATTATTAGGATCGTCCGCCTTGATGACGTACATGCGATGTGACTCCCCAGGTCGATTCATAGCGAAATAAATGTAGAGCTGCCCTTGAATAAGATGGATTTCGGAAGCCCACAAATTATCGAAGCCCGCCGGCGTCCTGTACACGACCGTATTCTCTGCGTCCCTAAAGTCAGTGAGGATCTCACTCTTGAACAGAACCAAGTCATGCTCCGTGTTCCGGGAGGCGGTCAAGTAATAAAAGTTCCCGAGTCGGATAATGCCCGGATCCGCAGAGACTTCGTCCAGGATTGGATTTGCAAATGTCTCTTGAACTTGACCCCGTGGGACGCGCAAGTCCCGAGTGTCCCCAGCAGGACGGGGGAAGATTGGATAGTCATTCTCGTCCCAGTCAATCTTTTCTACCCGGGCGACACGCCGAGAACCAGGATCATTCACATCATTCGTTGCATGGTACAACATCCAAGTTTCAGAACCATCCGGAGAGGTGGTGAAGCCGGCGTGACCCGTGCAGAAGACGCCCTCCTCATCGTTCCGGTAGAAGACGCAGCCTTCGTTGTTGTGCCACCATTGTGAGGGGTCAAGTGGATCCTGAGAAGCGTCAAGCCCCATGATCCCGAGACAGTAGTCTGGGCCCCACGTGGAATCAGCCGAAAAGACGATAAATACGCGATTGTTCCGCTTGAGGGCGAAAGGACCCTCGAGCGTGAAAGGACCCTCCCAGTCAAACTTGGGCTCCCGCAGCAACACCCGCTGCCCACAAATCGTCATAGGGTCACACATCTGAGCAATATACAAATTCTGCGGACTCCCTACCCCTACATCTGGCCACCCTGACCACACAAAGTACAACTGTCCGTCCCCATGCTCCAATGGCGTCCCGTCAATCATCCAGTAGTCCACCGTGTCCAATGTGTACATCCTATTTTTTTTTTGAAAATTTACAGGGTAGAAATTAGAACTTTTTTATTTGGTCTGCAAGTTTTTAAGGACTTAACCTATTTTGCAACACAGTACCCTAATATGTATTTTGTAAACACTATTTTTTGTTGTGTGTATTGAGCTATAGAAATTTGTACTATTTGCAAATTGGAGCCTTTCAAAAAATAAAAAATGTAATATTTAGAATTTTTAAAAGTGTGAGATAGGATATTTATTACATGTCAAAAATGCAACATTTGAAATTTTTCATCTTTTTACAAGTGCAAAACAAAACTTGAATTTATGCTTTTCTGAAAAAGAAAATTTTTTATATAATGCCACACTTTAAAAAAAATGAAAAATGCAATATTTTTCAAAGTGCAAAACAAGTTATTTACAACACACTTGGAAAATGTTAAATTTGACATTTTTGTCACGTTTTTAAAAATGCACAAAAAATAAGTATAGGTATTTACACTTTCCCAAAAGCGTAAAAAAACAAGATAATTGTTTGCTTTAAAAAAATGACAAAAATGGAATATTTTAACTTTTTTTTTCAAAGTGCAAAATAAAAACAAGAAAACATTTACAAACGAACAACAAAGAATATGGAATGCCTTTTAAATATGAAAATTTTAAAACGCGCCAATTTCTAAAAATGGTCAAATGTTAGATAGCATAAGTTTTCAGGCGGCAAAGTTTAAGAAAAATGCGGCAACAAAATTTGAAATTATTATTACGGAAATAGTAGAATTTGGTTTGGTCGACACTTATGCACGTACCTTTGTTCAGGGCCCCAGCTTCCCATAGGATTGTTGGGGTCATCCGCTTTTTGAACATACATGCGATGATTGTCATTGTTCCCGTCGTCCATTGCAAAGTAGATGTAGAAATTTCCCCGAAGGAAATGGATCTCAGGAGCCCAGACTCCGCCCATTCCGGGCGGAGCATAGAAGACGACTTTATTCTCCGCCCCTCGAAAATCTGTGAGGATGGAGCTCTTCAAAATGGTGATCTTGTAAGTATCTGAGAGGACCATATAATAGAAGCCTCCATGGAAGAAAGCCTGTGGGTCTGGAGACACATAGTCGAGGATGGGATTTCGGTAGGTCTCGATGATTTTCGGAGTGAACAACGCCTCTGATGAGGTTCTATTAAAATAAGAAGATGGACCCGCACTCACCGTACCATTTAGCGTTACCAGGACAAGAAGAAATAGCCCCGCTACAACTTCAACGGGAACTTTTAAAAAAGTGCCCATTTTTTTTTTAAAAAAGTTTTAATTTATTCACTGGGTCGCTCGTTGCAAGAGTTATTAGTCCAGTTTCCACTCTGACATAAAATTAGTCGAAGGCCTAGATTTATATGCCACATTTTTAAAGTAAGAAAAAAACACTTGTGATTTTTACGATTATCAGTAGGTATCATTATGATTAGAAAGTAATTCAAGTGAGACATACTGGTTACTGGCTTTGCATATTACATAAAATATTTGTTGTATGGTGACTGTTTTGTACAAGTGGAGGCCCTATTTTAACTGACGCACAAAATAAAATGCTTAATAAATTCTGAAAGCAAATTGACCCAAAAATGTTAGTATTTCTTTGCAAACTTGAAAAATGTGTAACGAGAATAGTTTGCACCATTCAAAAACATGTAAACGGAATATTTTGCAATTTTTCAAAAACATTTAAATGGAATATTTTGCAATTTTTCAAAAACATGTAAATAGAATATTCTGCACTTTTTAAAAATATGTAAGCAGAACATTTTGGACTTTTCAAAAACATGTAAATACAACATTTTTGCACTTTTCAGAAATATGTAAATGGAATATTTTTCACCTTTTAAAAACATGTAACTAGAACATTCTGCACTTCTTTAAAATATGTAAGCAGAACATTTTGGCCTATTCAAAAACATGTAAATACAACATTTTTGCACTTTTCAAACATATGTAAATAGAACATTTTTGCACTTTTCAAAAACAAGTAAACAGAACATTTTGGACTTTTTAAAAACATGTAAATACAACATTTTTGCACCTTTCAAAAATATGTGAATGGAATATTTTGTACCTTTTAAAAACATGTAAAACCTTTCAAAAATCAAAAATATGTAATTTAAAATATTTTGCAAAATTCAAAAATGTGTAAATTGAACGGTTTGCACATTTCAAAAACGTGTGAACGGAACATTTTGAACTTTTTAAAAACTAACGTATAAGTAAATAGGATAATTTGCATTTTAAAAAGATCTTCAATTTAGCATTTTGTATCTCATTGTATTTCCTGTGTTTTGTTAATAAATTTCAATTCTGGCTTTTGAATTTGGGTCATTTTCATTCTGTACTCACAAATTATAATTACTGCAAATATTTACGCCTAAAATTATGTGTACTTGTGAAGCGGAAATATTTAAAAAAATTTAACGGGTGATATATTATTTTAATTTTTAGCTCAACATTATTACATATTTGCCGGTCAACTTAACCATTTCCGCATATTTTAAAAATTGTGTGATTCAACATAACAGAATTACGATCGTTAATACGTGAATCGTTAACGTAATTTACGTAATATCGTTGTACGATGATGATAAGTTTCGTAAATGATTTGACCTTTTTGTGGTAAATACCTTTGAGAGTATAACAATGTGTTCGTAATTAGTATGACGATTCATTTGTAAATTTTAGACGACGCATTTATTAAACTGTTAAAATAAGCTCGCATCTGACTGGATTACAATTTGAAGTGGAAGCCGAACCAAAACGAATGAAGGCAGCTGTAAGCGTAGTGCGACAGATGATATAAGAATATTGTTGTTATTGCTAAAATATATAATTATCACAGATAAATAGGCAGGTAGGCTAATTGTAGTAGATAGGACGATCTACATGCTGCTGCATAATAATAATAATATGTGAATCAAAGATAAAAATCAATCACTTATTTTCCACTCACTGTCAGAGTTTGATCGTTTGATGGGTGAAGCATAGGGGTCGTTTATAAATGATTTCATCGAAATATTCACATTTCTAGGACCCCTATCATCATCATTAGTTTAACCATTGCGTAAATGGCTAAATCTTTAACATATGGGATGTCATCAATATTCAAGTAGGCCCACCGTGACATCATTTGTGGACGATCCCATAGGAGTTATGTAAGTAGTTGGGGAGCGTGTGTGTGTGTGTATGTATACCGTAAACACTTGACAATGTTTATTATTGATGTGGTGATCCATCAAGAAAAACAGTGGAATCAGTCAATCAGAATTTTTCATTTTCCACCTAATATCGTGGTTATAATAAAACAGACTTCGAGTGGTTGGTATTAAAATGAATTAATCCCCTATAAGCATGTTTCTAGATCTGCCACTCGTAAAAAACATTCGTATTATTATAAACTCTGGGGATCTTCTTCTGATTCCTAATGGAAAAATACGAATAGCTTTTGATCTTGAGTATGTCTGCAGCAGACACACACAGCACAGAATAAAAAAATACTACACATTACTATGTATATGTGCTATGTAATAATAAGGTTGAAACATAAAAATGTGAGTCCGAGTTGGAAGCAAAGACAAATATATGAGCCACTTACATAATTCTGTGTGTGCATTTTAGAATTAGAATTAGGAAGACAATAAAATGGTGTTGACTCTCGTTCCATTGTTCGAAACTCCACCTGTCTCACTTCAACATCTCTCACTGATTTAAAGATTAAAGGAAAAATCGTGATCAGTGATTGACTAGTTGCAAATCGGTCGCATTTTGAACTGTTTGTTCACAGTTTCCCGCCAAAGTTTAAAAATCCTATTTTCGAAAAATTTGAATTTTTGTAATTGCCAGAACATGTTATCCTTAAAGCAATTTCGGGGTTTTACAAAATTCAAAAAAAAATATTTTGTGCAAAAAATATTAATATAGTAACCGTTTTTATGAGGCCCTTAAAAATATCTACTTTTTTGAGAAAAAAAAATGTTTGTTAAATTTGCAAAAATCCATAAATTTTCTGTCGGGTTAAATGTTCTGGAAAATAAAAAATTCAAATTTTTTGACAATTAGATAAAAATTGCAGAAGCAATAGTGTGGCAGAAAGTAAAAAAAAATCGATTTTTTCAAACTTTGGTGGGCAACTGTGAGCGAACGGTGCAATATGCGGCCGAGTTGCTTTAGGGTGGTATAGTAGTACCCTAAGTTGGATGAATCGATTACACCAAGTTGTTTTCAAATCTGGGTGTACTATACGGTGTGCTTCTCTTGTTAGTCTACTCCTTATGTATGTATAATATAATGTATTTGTACAATTTAAAAAGGCTTTTAGCTTCAAACTTCAACTTTTGATGCAAGCTTCAATTGCTACCTTTAACACAGAATGTCGGAGGTAATCAAGCAGACCCATTGAAGTCATTTATGGGTGACCTCTTAGTTAGGAAGCATACAGCTCTTTTGCGTCATTTGCATCAAGCGCTTGCATGCACGCATTCTTTACTCTGGGGTGGGCATCAAATGTCCGGCGATCTCTTACTAAAATTCTTGTTGACCGTGGTTAACAGCGTTTACTGTAAATGTCAGAGTAACTGTGAAATCAGTTAAAAATTAGCAGTAAAGTAGTAAATCACGCGTATTTTTCTATGTGTGTGTCAAAAAAAGTTTGAGATGCGACGAAACACAGAGTAACTTCCCTAATCAATTTTATATTTGCATTCTTTTATTTTATTTAAAAGCTATTTCAGGGTTTTATAAATTATAACCCTTAAAAAATCATTTAGTTTTATATCTAATATAGAAATTTTATACCTTCTGCGATGCAAAACAAAAGATAAACATAATAATATCTTGTCAGGCAATTACATTATTATAACTGGGGCGGATAACTACCTACTTTGAATGAGTTGAACCTTACTTGCATTTTCATGTTGTAAAAAGCCTAAAATTTGATGAAGAAGCCTCAAGAAATCTTCCAATATAATTCAATTCTACTTTCATAGAATTGGCTTTGTAATGAAAAAACAGTTTTGTGGAAAGGAAATCAAATAGCCGAGTTCGTCTCATCAACTATGAATTTAATCGAGGATTATGAACGTATTATCATAACAGTTTCAAAATTTAATCTTTAATTGCTATCGAAAGCATGTTGTTTTTCTCCAAGGAGCTTAAGAATCTGTTTCTTGTTTCTGCTTTTTGCTTTTCTTTTTTCATTATTTCTTATTGAAGATATTGTTACGACAGTGCTGAAGAAATCAGTCCAAATCTGTCAACATCACTTGTTCTCAACTGTTCCTAATGTTTAGGATTTTAAATTAAATAATTAATTTTTCTTTCAAATCGCATAATCTTGATATAAGCGAAAATTTGATTCGTATACTGAGTCCATTGGGCTATCCTTTGTGTAGGACAGTGTCAATTTTATTTTTTCTGAATAAAGTTGTCTTTATATATATTTACGGATTGGGGCTTGGGGGGAGTTGGAATTCTGTTCGTGCTCTACTTTTTAACAAATCCGCAGTCGCCAATTATTTTCTTTAATGTTCTACTAAGGCGAGGCAATGACGTTTTGAGCATTGGAAGCTTTTTACAGCAGGATACGGTCGAAATCATTATTTCAGCTGAAGTATTTCTCTCTAACGTCTACAGTGCACTGACATTTTATGTCCACGCTTCTTTTCTTAATATTCAGTATCGTTCCGTTTATTTTCATCGTCAATGTGATCCTATTAGAACTCAGGTATTTAAAATGCTTTATCTAATCCTTACAACTTGCGTACTGCAATCGTTGATTAGTAAGATTAATTTAATAGAAATACTAATAGTGTTAGTAGTTTGTCTATAACGAACCCTATTTTAAATTGACAGTGCCAAAACGAATGAGTTGACCAAAGACGTTCTCAGAAATTGGGATTCAAAAATGGCCTACAATCAAATCAAATGGCAATACGTTCTGAATTAGCTGCTTGTTCTACACCATCGCCATGCTCTGCTCGTCCACAAGCGCCATCCTTGAGGAATGAGCACGCTCATGGTTTGTCCTTAAGGCAGCTTGCAAATTAGTAAGTAGGTATTTCTAATTACGTGTAGTTAGTTTATACTACCTATCGAAATAATTTACCGGAATTGTGTTAGTATATAGTTACTGGGATAAGCAAGATCGATCGTGGTGCTTTTATTGGGAATCTTAGTTTTGATTCGTATATAAGTGGTTCTGCCGTATGCACACGCTTAGAAATATAGTAGTGAATTGACTACCTTACTGTTAAATTGTAACTACTTTCTTGTTACTCCGACATCCACAGTGAATCCTGTTAACCGCGGTCAACAGGATTATGGTTAGTGATTTGCAGTGTATACTGTTAGACTAAGTATACTAGAACGGTGTTGGATCACGCAACACTAATCCTGTTGAACGATTTTATTAATAAAAAATAACACTAAAAATACCACCAATAATTGGATTCGAACCCCCACCCTTTAGGCTTACGAACCTGGCTCCTTAACCACTGGACTGACACAACACATTAACTATGGATTACTAATTTAGCATAGCATACATATACAGTGATATAAATGCTTCAACAAGTTTAGTGTAGATTTAACAAGTTTGGTGTTGGGTTTTGCAACAACAGCCTTGTTGAATATGGTTAACAGTGTTCCCCGCCCTCACAAATTTCCAAATTTACTACTAAACCTGTCAAAGTTAACAGCTTAACCTGTTGCCACGGCTTAACTACATTCGTGTCAAAATCTTTTCTAAGCGTGCAGGGGTCCAGTTTGTACTTTACTGTGTCACGGTGTGTTGTACACTACGTTAATTTAATTGCAAATTGAAGTCAGAGGGTTCATAATGATTCACCAGGTTCACGTAACGTAAATACCTACGCTTTAAAAAATAAACGCAATTGGATAGGAAATATGTATTGTTGAGTGTCTATTTTTTTTTATCAAAACTTATGATGAAAAATATTGTTACACGTGGTTATTTTTATTTTTATATATTCTATTCTGCTGATGTGAGAATTTAACTGATTATAATTGATTTAATTAAATTTAACCATAGAGATTTAGAAGACAGGAATGAATGGTATCAGTTATTTGGCGGGCGAGGCAAAAAGGGAATGTAGTCATTTTAATATTACTTATCATCAGCACTATTATTAATCATTAATCAGTTGTCACCAGCTGGTGGCTGGTCCTCTAATATTTATATAGAATATCGAAAGCAATCAGAGTCGTGTCGTGAGCGTATTTGACTTACATAATATGTACTACTTTTGTTTTCATTCATTTGTGAAATTGGTCGAATTCGAATTATAATATTATTAATAATAAATGTTTCCCGGGAGGAATCCTTTTACAGAATTCATTTCATTATTTTCGATATTGTGGAAAATTGTAAATGTAGTTTTCGTTAGTGTGCCTTAGTACAGTTGACAGTCAACAGTGACATTTGACAGTAGTGAAGCTGGCGGTCCTTGGTTTCTTTGTAAATCGTAAGCATTCCTTTTAATTAATGAATGTTAGATTAAACATTAAAGTGATTTTATTTTGTTGTTAATCTGATTAATTAGTTCAAAGTTAATGCTAATAACAGAATCTTGACAATAATATGATCCTATTGTTACAAAATACAAACTAATATTTCCAGTCCACATGCAATTTAGAATTAATTTGTTGATTTGTTTTTGTGCAGTTTCAAATGAGTGGCTTTTAAATACCACATTCCATTTATTTATCCATATCCACATTCGGATACCAATATTGCCTATTCGCTGAGTACTAGAAGTCGAAATTCAAACCTCACAAAAACATGGGTTCTTCGATCTCAATGTCCGTGAGAAACAAAACTGACTACAATTTACACATTTGTGTCAAGCAGCAAAAAACTCCTTTGTACTGTCAAAACTTTGTGAAGCCAGGAGAATCTTTTAATGTGGGAGATATAAGCAAAGTTATATTCGGGTTGCCGTTTACTATTGAAGCTCGAATTGGGACGCATGAACATCCTAATGAATACTCGTAAGTATAACATTAAGAAGTCAATTAAAATATTACAGTAATTAATTAATGTATTTTTTATTGCGTACGAATCGACGCGTAATCGTGTTTTGAAATACTTTATAAATTCTTAAAGTCTTCAATTTGCTATTATTATAGTTGTGCCTCTTTATTTTGTCCCATGGGCCCTGATCATTTCCTAATGTATTCATTTTTTGTTGCTACCGGAACCGGATCGAAATAATCAGTCATTGTCACCAATTATAATCATAGTCGAGTAAAAATATGAGCTCGTGTTATTGTTGATTTATATTTGTATTTTCACACACAGAAAGCGACGTACTATGGTGGTTACCGTTCTGACTTCACTCCCATTGATGGAGAATGTTGCCGTTGCCGGAGCTTTAGCAGGAGTTGGAGCCATTGTGACGTCGTGCGATGGAAGCTCGGTCGTCCGCTCTGGGGGCTGGTATGCTGGTCAAAATCGGATGTTTGAGATTTGTCAGAGGGTAGTTGACCAAGTGGATATTATTTTGGGGGAAGGCGAAAGAGTGGACCGCTTCCGTGAGGGGAAAGTCGTGCAGCTGTATCTGGCTGATGTATAGTTAAGTCATATTTCGAATGTGAAGAACCAAAATGGCCCATTTCCAAATTAAGCTAGAATCAAAATCAGCTATTTCATAAAAACAAAATGAGATACATGCGTGAAGTGTTAAGAGTTTTTTAAAATTGTGAAATGTTCTATTGTTATGTTTTTCTATAAAATGTAAAATGTCTTATTCACGTGTTTTGGAGAAAGTGCAAAGTGTTCTAATTTCATTTTTTCGTGCAAAGTGTTTTATTTACATGCTTTTGAAAAGTGCAAAATGTTTTATTTACATTTTTTTGAAAAGTGGTAAATTTTCTACTTACATGTTTTTGAAAAGTGTAAAATGTTTTATTTACATTTTTTTGAAAAGTGGTAAATTTTCTACTTACATGTTTTTGAAAAGTGTAAAATGTTTTATTTAAATGCTTTGAAGACATACTTCAATATTTTTGTCGATAAAGGAAATTGTTTTGAGTTACAGTGGGGATGTGTCATTTTGGTTCTTCAAACATGATTTGTGTTCTAAGCTTTTAGGAAACTGTAAAAACAAATTATCTCTTACTTTCATACCTATGCATACTTCTATAACACTACGACTTTACCCACTTTAACTTTTTGTCTCACTCGTATCACTTCCAAAATACCAATTTAAAATCTCGAGCCGCAGTAAATACTGCTATTATTATTTTTCGTAATGTATCCACCAAACGTGTATCTCGCTATTTTGAATTGTTGAATAGAAAATAATGCAATGTCGTAATAATTGATAATATTTATAAATAAAAACAGAAAAAAACTAAAATTGCCGATGTTAATGTTATAACTTTTCTGTCTAGCTACAGACAGAGCTACATAAATGCCATAAATACTAAAAGTTTTTACCGTGAAGCTTCTAATATCTTTCGGGGGGTGTTACAAAAATATTACAACCACAGTCTACTTTTACAAAAGCGAGAACGATAAACTTTCGCTACTTTCGCACTATACTTTAACTTCCATATTCAAGCGTATACTTAACTATTTAATAACTATTACTCTGCCTGTGAGTTGCTCTAAATGGATAATTAAACCAAACATTAGTATTTTTGCCATTCTACAATTTTACAAAATTATAATGAAGTTTTCAAAAACCTTGTTTTCATGAAAACTATGCACTTTTAAAACGTTTCAATTTTTATAAAACTATAATCTTCTATTTTCAAACTGCTTATTTACAACAAATTAAATTAGACCTTTAAACAACCTCACTTTCTATTTTTTGGAAAATTCAGTCACCAGTGCAAATGGTACTATTATTTCGAAATTAATGTTTAGAGCTCAGTGGTAAAACTCATAACGCGTACGTGGGAAAGCATCTAAGTACTTTAAATAGTTTTTATGTGAGATTTTTTGTTTTGTGTTTGCGCTTCATGTTAAACTTAGGACACATTTTTGGAATGAAAATTACTTATTCAGGCTGAAATTAACTTATTTATTTGAGTGGTGTAACTGTAAAACTCAGGGCATGTAATTAATTAATAGGCGCAATTAAATTATTGCATATTTCGTACCTTTAACAAAAACAGGGGTAAGATGGGATTAGGTTGATTAGTACCTAACTTACTAAGTAGGACTGTAGGACTTTACATTTCTTGAAAGTTCACAGTACGATTACCTACCTACAAAAAAGTTTATTGATTTTATGAAATCCCAAGGATTGTATTTCATACTTCCTTTTTCAAGATATTGTTACGACTGTGCTGACAAAATATCTGTCAACATCATTAAATTTGCTTTTAGCTGTTCCTATAGCGTTGAGAATTTTAAATTAAATATAAATATACATCTTATAAAAATCACAGCCTAACTAGATGTAGAATAGTTTTGAGTCGTACATACTTACTGAGTCAATATGTGACTATTTTCAATGTTGAACAGTCTCATTCTTGTGTGTGGATGAGAATAAAGTTGTGTTTGTATATATAAACGATGTATGCTAAAGATGCTACATACTATATTATAATATGTGTGAGTAATTAGTAGGTAAATATAGCTTTTTACTCTTGATATACCCCCAGCTGTACTTTATTATGCAGATCATTCGAAATTTAATTAGAATTTAATTTATACCACATTATACATAATATAGACCGTAGAAAAGTAAACCCGAGTGCACACACAGTTTGAATGACTCAATAGTAACATTGTTACTTTTGATTCTTTAAAATGACACGTCAAATTAAGTAAAACAGTCATTGAAGATATCGGAGACAAACTGAAAGCATCTCAACCGTAGATCTATACTATAAGTTCTATACCGGGTCTGTTGCCACTGTTGCCAGTGCAAGTGCCAGTAGTGTTTTTATAGAACTAATATTTAAAGTTATTATTGTGCGTCAGCCTAGACTAGCTGGTGCGGTGACACTTTACTATAATTATACCTTAAAAGACACATGGCCTGGGGTCAGGGCAACAAAAATAGCAAAAGTGCCCAAAATACAACGCTGAATCTTTACGCCTATTGATGTTATTCAAATAAAGTAGGTCAGTGATTCAGAGCTAATGAGCTGTCAGCTATCTAATAATTACCTTCTTGGAATTGGAATCAGTGTGTAAAGGCTTTACTCTTAAAAATAGGAAGCTAAAAGTGAAGGGCGAAGGTTTAAATCACTGCACAGCTCCAGCTCATACGAACCCGAACATGGAAGTTTGACATTCAACTTTCAACTTTTATAAATATTTGACTCCCAAATCTAGTTTGACTATAAACATTTTAATTGGCAGGCAGATATTATGACTGATTGACCTCGCTAAACCTTAGTCATTAGTGCCACTTGACCCAACCACTTAACTCCAGCACTTCGCCAATGGCACTAATAATAAAATTAATTAGTTAGTTGTGCTGCTGTGTGCTTCAGTCTTCATCCTCGGTATGCCTGGAAAGTGTGCGGTAGTTTAAACCAAAATTGCGGTTTGCCGTTTGCAGGTTTATTAGAAATTAGAATTAAAAGGCATTCATTAACTTTCCGTTTTCCTATTAAGCTAATCGCTGTTTCTCAAATCTGTGTGTAAGTTTCATTCGTTGTTAATGAGTTAAAATCCTTTTTGATTGTAGTGTATTTATTTCCTGTTGGTGTGAAATTGCACACAATTAACAAAGTTTTCAGAACAAGAATGAGTTTTCACTGCTGTGACAAATAATTTATTACATGGTGTACTCACCTTTGACCTTGAGTTTCTTGAATCTTTAGTCTCGGGTATTTAAATTTTCTCTGTGTTATTCATCTGTTGTCTGTGTTCAGGACCAGGACAGAAGCAGCAATTAATCTGTGATTTAATGGAAGGAGTTGAATTAAAAATGCTGGTTGAAGCCGGCAAAGTCAACCCTCAAAATGTTGGCTTCTGGTCTACCATCAAGTCTTGGTTTCCATTTCGGTTTCGATTTCGATTTCCACGCAGTTATCGGCGAAGTACTAGTAGCATTATTAGTATTCTACAATCCCAAGCACGGCAGCAATCTACTGAGGACTGTGAGTTAATATAAATATTAGTTATTAGTCAATAGTTGATTTATATTTGATTATTTTTGAGGCAATATAACCTTAAAGTTGTAATTAATTGCATAAGCAGAAGTAATTGTGACGGTGACGGTGTCGTGTCACTGTGGACGTTATTTTGTAATTGGTTAAGTACACACGTGATTATTAGTATTTACCGCTTCATTATATTGCTTCGAAAACTGGCTTTTAATAAGAATTCATCATTAAAAAAATAATTAAATATGTGTTTACAGATGCCGATGCCGATGCCGACCTAATTGGGCTGGTGGAGGAAGGCGTGGATGTCGTTGCTGAATTCAGTAACGTTAAAGCATTGGAAGCCCTATCAAATAGCCTTGTAAGATATTAGAAGTTTAATTTTAATATATATATTATGCTTAATGACTAATGATTCACATCAGAGATCAGGCGGAACACCAAATATTCAAAATAAGAAAAGAATTGAAACATTTCTTGTGTTTGTTATTTTGTTACACACCCACACAGATTCTAACCGAGATGTTCAAATTATTAAGCCTCAGTGACCTTGTCAATATTCGTCTTGTCAACAATCTGTGGAAGGAAATTGGGGCCTACGTCATGAGAGACAAGGTCACGCTCTCCCTGGGTCAATCCTTTAGGATGACCTACCCAGGAAAATCCCACACTGACCTTTTTAATTGCATTGAGTCATCTGATGCATTTCCATGTGGAAAAATTCTCCTAGAATGGGATTTAGGCTCAGGGGAAGAGAAGAAAACGAGGGAGGACCGATTGCATTTAATTCGGCGAAAATTAGATGCCGATACCGACGAAAGCAGTCCGACGTATTCGAAACGAGCAGTGACCGCAACAACAGCAGGCGATATCTGCAATCCCACTCAAAAAGAAGATGCAGATGCACTTAATTCAGATCACCAGTTGCTTCGATTCATCAGTAATCATGGCTGCTACATCAAATCTCTCTCCCTTCGTCTCACATTTGACAACGTGGAAACGGTCCTGGATCTATTTCTACAACAACTTCCAAATCTGGAACATTTAACAATTTTTGAACAAAGTGATGCTCCAACTGCACCAATTTATAAATGCAAAGAAACCGATTGTAGTGGATCGAGTCGGCTCAGTCGGCTGCCTTCATTAAAAACTATTTTCTACTGTGATCACCACCACCATTCAACCCAAACTCAAGTCGCCGTGGAGCGTCCGGAAGCCTCAGCTCCTTTAACATGGTTCGGAGTTATTTTAAAACTATGCCCAAATCTTGAGGAAATCAAATGCTTTAGTTTACGTATGACCAACGTTGTGAGTACATCAGGGAAAATCCAAGCTGTCAAAAGTTTCGGTATGAATTTAACGCATTTCATTTCATCCACCCCCAACAATCAAACGAACATTGACAATCTTGTCCGATTTGCGGCTGGGAAGCCAAAATTAGAAGAGTTGAGTTTATGGATGTCAATTCGTGGCTCAGAAGATTTGAGAATGTATCCTGCGGTATGCGGTGCTTTAGAAGGAATTCTTAAATCAAGTCAGTACAGTTTAAAGCGCCTTAGATTGCTGGCAGGGTATCACTTCCCCGGAATGAAGCTCCCACCGTACTTCCCAAATCTGAAGTTCCTGAGTATGTGCAATATAGTTACAGGGGATATCAAGACTTATTTCCAAAATGGTCATATGTTCCCACCAGGATACATACTTAAATCCGAACCACAATTCCCATTTCCTAGTGTTCATACGCTTTCCCTTACTGTGGAAGACATGAGAGTTGAGACTTTAGCTCAAAACTTACAGGATAATTCACGGACGAAAAGGAAACAAAAAAATGGAAACATATTTGATGCGGATTTCGACTCTGTCCCGGAACCGGAGCCGGAACCGGAACCAGTCCCCGTGGTCCCATTCTCGTCTGTGAAAGTGTTGAAGTTTCTGTTGAATATGGCAAAGAAAGAAAAGATCCCGAAGCGAGTGGCTGACTACTTGCAAGTGAAATTCCCGAATGTGAACAAAGTTGTTTTTACACACTATGACCTGGCCGGGTTGGCTTTGAGGAAAGAAATGTACTATCTACCCCCAACCGTGGAGTCCGTTGAACTGGCGGGGATACATTTTAATCATGATGACTATGAATTTGACTCGTTTTTCCTTGGAATTACTAAACACGTTTGCAAGAAGTTACTGTCAGTCAAGAACGAGGAGGAGAAGGAGCTCGAGTGGAAAACTCACAAAACTTCACCGAATATTCGTGACTTTCATCGTAAGTTTAAAATTAATTTAGCTTAAGTGCTTTTTTGCTGCGTAAGTATTTTGTGTGGGTAAATCTTCGAAAATATCTGAATATTAATAGTATTACTTAATTAATTTTTAATCGTTTGAATTTATTGTAGATCTCAAAAAACTATGCATCAAATTTGACAACGACGATAACGATGGGTGGGCGGATGGAAAAAGTCACTTTGCTCGACCAGGTGCTCCTGTCGTATTTCGAAAAATCATTACACCATTAAGCTGGGAACTTGGATTTAGAAAAATACCAAATTGTGAAGTTACTTTTATGTATGATGACGAGTGTGAGTATGCTTCGCGTAAGTCAAATGATACCATAATAATTTATTGTCAAAAACTTATGATGATATCCCACCATTTCCTTCGAATTAAAAGCTCCCCCCCGCGTTGTATTAGAAAGTATACGGTAATTTTCATATAAATCTCGTTAATTATACAAAATTATCTACATAACGCTATTATTGCTTTTGTTTTGTAGGTTTTGCCTCTGTTCTCAAGCCCATTGCTCCTTTTGTACAAATACGTTCCTGCGATTAAGCCGTCATTTAGTTTTATTAGTTTTTTTTAGCTGTGTAAAGACGGGCGTTGTAGCTATTGTGTGTAACTATGTACTTACTACGATCTCAGTTTAATTCAATATTACAGTTTTTACCGACGACGACAACACCATCTTGCCCTGATTTTCTGACATTAAATTTGACGACTGCCTGACTGCCTGTTTAATTTAAATAACATGTGGTTGAGTTCCAGGCTTCCAGGGCCCGGTGCTGTAATAACTATCTTACAATTTTTTAAACCAAATGTGTCGAAATGAAATCTGACCCTTTGTCTCACCCCGTACTCTGTACTTTGTCTTACTCCTTCGTGCCCTAATTATTTTACTGTCCTTTTAACCAAATTTTTGTTATTTTGTCCCTAAATCTCAAATGAATTCGAATCTTAGATACCGTATTGTTTACCCTACTGTATTTGTTATCACATTCCCTATTTTTAATACTTAATTTCGTACCAAAATTTCAGTATTATTTTTCTCCGATGACACACGATATTTGTGACTATTTTTAATTCTAAAATAATCAATAATTTTGACATATTATACAAATAGTTATTTTCATTTCTTGAGATACGAATTGAATACTCTATTACATGTGATTTACTTAATTATAAACTGTAAGGGAACTGAGTGAGGAAATTCCAATAAATCCCTTTACACATTACAGATAATTCGCTTTTTGTGGTGCATTTTTTGGACGATTTCCTAGAGACGAGACTGGTATAAATACATTCACTGTTTACAATTATTTATGTATTGCATCAAAGAAACATATTCATTCGTGATTTTCGCTTACTTTTGGCTACGCTCTAAAAATGTCTAATATTTCAATTTTCTATATATTATGGCATGTCCACGTAGGTAGGTAATTACAATTAGTTAATCAAATAGGCTAATTATTAGGTTAAGATATCGTCTGTGAACAACTAAAATTACCCATATCCTTTTTTAGCTAAAAGCAATATCCACTATCCACAAAAATATAGTCAAATATTTGAATTGACTTGAAAGCATTTAAATAGAACAGTTTGCACTTTTCAAAAATATGCATATAGAACATTTTGCACCTTTTCAAAAAACATGGAATTAGAACATTTTGAACCTTTTCAAAAACATGGGATTAGAACAACCTTTTCAAAAACCTGAAATTAGAACATTTTGCACCTTTTCAAAAACACGTAAATAAAACATTTTGCACTATTCAAAAACATGTGAATAGAAACTACACTTTTTTTTTAATTCGAAGGAATTGGTGGGATTTCATCATAAGTTGGAATTTTTGACAAAAAATTATTATGGTTTCATTTGACTTACGCGAAGCATACTCACACTATTAGTCATCGTCATCATACGCAAAAGTAACTTCACAATTCGGAATTTTTATGAATCCAAGCTCCCAGCTTAATGATGCAATGATTCGTCGAAATACGACTGGAGCATTTGGTCGAGCATATTGACTTTTTCCATCTGCCCACCCGCCACCCATCGTTATCGTCGTTTTCAAATTTGATGCATAGTTTTTTGAGATCTGCAATAAATTGCAAATTCTAACGATTAAAAAGTAATACTATTAATATTCAGATATTATCGAAGATTTACCTACACAGAATGCTTAAGCAGCAAAAAAGCACTAAAACGAAATTGATTTTAAACTTAGGATGAATGTCACGAATATTCAGTGAAGTTTTAAGAGCTTCCTACTCGAGCTCCTTGTCCTTCTCGTTCTTAATTAAGAGTAGCTTCTTGCAAACTTGTTTAGTAATTCCAAGAAAAAACGAGTCAAATTCATAGTCATCATGATTAAAATGCATCCCCACCAGTTCGACCGACTCCACGGTTGGGGGTAGATAGTACATTTCTTTTCTCAGAGCCAACCCAGCCAGTTCATAGTCTGTAAAAACAACTTTGTTCACATTCGGGAATTTCACCTGCAAGTAGTCAGCCACGCGCTTCGGGATCTTTTCTTTCTTTGGCATATTCAACAGAAACTTTAACACTTTCACAGATGAGAATGGGAGCACCACGGGGACTGGTTCCGGTACCGGCTCCGAGTCAAAATCCTCATCAAATACGTTTCCATTTTTTTGTTTCCTATTCTTTCGTGAATTATCCTGAAAGTTTCGAGCTAAAGTCACAACTTGCAAGTCTTCCACAGTCAGGGAAAGCGTATGAACACTAGGAAATGGGAATTGTGGTTCGGATTTGGATTTGAGTATGTAATGTATCCTGGTGGGAACATATGAGCATTTTGGAAATAAGTCTTCACATCTCCTGTAACTATATTACAGATACTTAGAAACTTCAGATTTGCAGAGGAAGGTGGGAGCTTCATTTCGGGGAAGTGATACCCTGCCAGGAATCTAAGGCGCTTTACACTGTGCTGACTTGATTTTAGAATCTCTTTTAAAGCATCGCATACTGCAGGACACATTCTCAAATCTTCTGAGCCACGAATTGTCATTTATAAACTCAACTCTTCTAATTGTGGCTTCCCAGCAGAAAATCGGACAAGATTGTCAATGTTCGTTTGGTTGTTGGGGGTGGTTGAAATGAAATGCGTTAAATTCATACCGAAACTTTTGACAGCCTGGATTTTCCCTGATGAACTAACAACGTTGGTCATACGTAAACTAAAGCATTTGATTTCCTCAAGATTTGGGCATAGTTTTAAAATAACTCCGACCCATGTTAAAGGAGCTGAGGCTTCTGGACGCTCTACGACGATTTGAGTTTCGGTTGAATGGTGGTGATGATCACAGTAGAAAATAGTTTTTAATGAAGGCAGCCGAATCGCTCTACCACAATCGTAGAGTCATGAGTAGAATGCTGCCGTGCTTGGGTTTGAAGATTACTTGGCTGACGATTGAGTGGAAATCCAAATCAACCGAAACGGAAACCAAGACTTGATGGTAGACCATGCCTTTGCGGGCTTCACCCAGCACATAAAACTCAGCTGCTTCCATTAAACCGCTCATTGATTACTGCTTTTGTCTTATGATAAGCTAACTAATGGTTAGGGAGCGTTCACAAATAATGATATCATCGGATTTGGCCAATTTTCTGACCTACCTACCCCTCGTCATCCGTGTTAAGCATAGGGCAAATGGTCTTTTTTCAGACCCACCTATACCTACTCAAGTTAACTCAAGCGATGATATCATTAGTGAACGTTCCCTAAGGCGTAAGTCATGTCCCGTCATGTCCCTGATTGGCTAAGGATCAAGGACAGCCTTGGTCTTGATTGGCTTACGAGTTTAAGAAAATAATTTATTTTAAAATCAGCTTTGACTATAGTAAAGCATTGCACTGTTTATATCGGCAATAATCTCTTAATTAACGCGTGCAGTGTTACGGGGGGTTGCCAGCTTCTACAGTGTACTCCTCCTACAGTTTTAGGAATTTACCCCTTATTGGGGTGTCATTAGATAGCCCTTGGCCAAGCGGATGCCGGTATTGTCTCGGAAAATTTAGTGTTTTGACACTTTTTTGAATTATTCCCGTTTTAACTTTTTAGCTCTGCACCAATCACAGCCTGTAAATTCGAATTTTTAAAAATTCCAGGGTCCTGATTGGTACAGAGCTAGATTATTAATTGCAAATACCTCTAACTTGAACGCCATAATTTGAGAAAAAAAGTGCAAGCCGATAAAATAAAAATTGGAACGTGGCCAGAAAATTATTAATCTAATTTTATTATTTTGTTTAACGAAAGTTTCCTATTGTATAACTTACAACTGCATCGTATCCATGTCTACTCTTTACTCTGCTTTACTGCACCTGCACTCAAGTCAAAACTAAGCTTCGTAATATTAATTCCCTAGCAGTAATAATTTATTTTTTTAATCTCTTAATTAAAAGTCCGTATAATGATTGGTCTTGGGATAGCCCCTGTTAAAAGCCACTACGTGTGCGCTTCAGTTTTCAACCATTTGCACTTTTCACGGTACCATTTGACGCGTCTGCAAGCCAAGGTTTTCGTAAAGTCTTTTACCTTCCAAGCCTGTGATCCAATAAAATTGTACATGCAGCAGCCGGAAGTAAAATATTATATTCAACAAAATATGGTGAATTTTACATTGCACAAAAGACGCACGATTAGGTTTTACTTACCTCTTGCGTAAACGTGAAAACGACTAATACGATTTATTTAACCCGAATTAATTTAAAGCCTTAATTCCGGGCTAACCTGAAATCAAAACTGATCCCAGATAGCGTAATCAGGTTAAGTTTCTGATCAAAACATACCTGGATCGCGCCTGTGGCAAAACCATGCCCCGGTTAAGCCTTTGGGGCCATCCATGCATTACGTTTTAGGTTTCATGGGGGTGGGGGAGGGGGCTCAGGCTAATGACGCGTTGAATCAGCAGGGGGGTTCAGGCAATTTTTGTAAATTTTAAATTTTTATTACAGCGAATTAAAGCAGATACATTATTGATATGTGGAAATGTAATATGTGGTATGTAAATATTCACTTTTCGGAAAAATGCATATATAAGCCTTTAGAAAATATAATAAATTCTTTGAACAACTATTTAAAAAGTTAAACCGTTTATAGTGAGGAGAGATGGGTACTGAGAAATGACGGTGTAGTGACGATTGGAGAGGGGGGAGAAGGTTTTGCACAAAAAGGGCAAACGTAATATATGGATGGCCCATTTAATCAAAGCTTAGCCAGGCAAGGTTGCGCTTGAAGATTACCCTGGGCACGTCCGTGACCATAGCGCAAAACGGGCAAATCTCTGGGAAAAACTTATCCCGAGAAAGCCTGTGAGCTCAACAAATATAATAGAATGCGACCGGTGAGGCAAATTATTTATTTTGGGCAAGTCTGTGGTAAATGCTTAAGCCAGCCAACGCTACGGTTTAACTTTTCCCGTGCCAGCCTCTGATCAAAGTCTTTCACTATTGCTTACCTGAGCAAGTCAATGATCAGTATTACCCCGAGCAAGTCCGATTCCATACTTTAACCCCGGACAAGGCTCTGGTTGAAACCTACTCCTACCACGTCTATGAGAAAATCTGAACCCTTTCAAAGTTGAGGTTAAAGCTTACCCCGGGCAAGTATGAGGTCAAAACTTGCGCGGTCCAACCCAGTAGTGCCTTTATTTCAACCTTCAGGGGCCATCCATATATTAAGTTTCAGGTTTTTGTGCAAAAACCCCTCCCCCCATCCAATCGTCACTACACTGTGATTTCTCAACCCCCCCCCCCCCCGCATAAACGATTCAACTCTTTATAAAAAAATTCAAACAATTTATTTTTCCTAGATGTTTTCACTTTTTTTCGAAAAAATAAAATATGTACTACATGTTAAATTGTATCTATGCCGTATCTACTTTGATTTGCCGAAACAAAAAATTTAAAATTCACAAACAATTGACTGAAACGTCAGACGTATGACCACCCCCCCCCCTTTCCTCCTCTCTGCCTTTTAAAAGCGTCATTGGCCAAAACTCTCTCCACCCCATGAAACCTGAAACTTAATATATGGATGGCCCCATTATACTAGGCAACCCAAAAGTCGATTTGACCACAACCTTATTTACTATAACAACTAAAAGTGAAAAATTTCTATTAAATTTTTTAACGCAACCCATCGGGTTGCTAACCTGCTAGTAATAATTATTATTGCCGATATAAACAGTTATAATTATTAGAGAGAGAAAGTAATATTATTCCTCAATATTCAGAAGTTGAAAAAAAAATAAAAAAAATAAAGTTGAGTAACAAAAAAATATTTTGTTGCTGATAATCTACATAATATTATTATTATTATCAACAACTTTGAAAAATTCAACTCCCAATCTTATAGCCAAACTATGCTAACAGTAATTAGTAAAGTCAGAAGTGGGGCCCACAAAATAATTATTTTCATTTGTTGAGCTGCGACTTTAATAAATTTGTGGTAAATATTGAATACTTTATTACATGTGGTTTACTTAATTGAAAACTATGAGGTAACTGAGTAAGGAAATCCGAAAAAATAAAAATCACATTATGCATTAAAGATGATTTACTTTTGATACAAGATTTGACCATTTCTTGAAGACTGATATATAATTATTACAGCCACCGTTTAGAAAGAAGCACTATTCTTGATTTTCTCTCAATGCCCCCTACTCTCTAAAAATGTCTAATATTTCAATTTTTAATATTATGGCATGTCCATGTAGGTAGTTACAATTAGTTAATCAAATTGGCTAATTATTAGGTTAAGAAACGTAATAAATTTTTAGGGACTTTTCAGTGGTAGATTTTTCAGATACTTTAGTGCATTATCGTAGAGAATATTGGCAGTGAGAGGGCGACAGGTTTTTTCTGAAAGTTGGTTGAATTTTTTCTTGAGATTTTCAAATAATTCAATAGGAGAATCTTGGAGTACATCAAACTGCAATGTTAAAAATTCATTTTAAAAAGTGAACATATAGTTATATCAATGCATGTCATCGGCGGAGCTTGCGCTATTAATAATTTTTATAGACGAAAACTAAATAGATACGTAAAAGGTATTGTATTGACCTTTGAACTTAAAATATTACCTTAAGGATGCCGTCATAGCCATGGTGTAGAAACATATGAATGTCAGTGTGGAACGTTTCCCTATTTCCATGGATAATTTTGATGCCGGAAGTAGAAGCAGCTCTACAGAAGCAGTCAGAGTCCCCAGTCGTTTCATTGATACAGGAAAATACCCGGGGAATTCCACAGTGGACCCAGTTAAAATTGTATGAGCAGTCAAAGACGTGAAGCTTTTCTAAACACAGAAAATTACCTAGGACATATTATATTGCTATAGTTTTTCTATATTGAAGTTAGTTAACTTTTAGTACCTGGGTAACCATGAAAGAGAATGTTGAGAATGTCCTGATCCGCTAATTCTATTTTCTCCTTATAAACCGTCAGTGTTGCGAGTGACTTGGCTTCCAAACTAAAATTTCTCAGCTGTGTTAAGTTCATGAGCATCACACCCGCATTCAATCCTACATAGTCGCATATTCAAAAATTAAAATTACTAAGAAATAACATATCGTCTGTGAAGAACCAAAATGACCCATATCCAATTTAAGCTACAATCACAATTAGCTAGGTCATGAAAACAAAATGAGAAACATGCGTACAATGTTAATTAGAAGATTTCGAAAACTGTAAAATGTCCTATTTACATGTTTTCAAAAAGGTGCAAAATGTTCTAATTCCATGTGTTTGAAAAGTGGAAAATGTTCTAATTCCATGTTTTTGAAAAGGTGCAAAATGTTTTAATTCTATGTTTTTAAAAAGTGCAAATGTTCTAATTCCATGTGTTTGAAAAGTGTAAAATATCCTATTTACAATTTTTTGAAAAGTGCACAATGTTCTATTTAAATGCTCTCAAGACATATTTAAATATTTTTTGTAGATAGTTGATATTGTTTTTAGCTAAAACTGGATATGGGTCATTTTGGTTCTTCACAGACGATAATATACTTGTTGTGTCAAATTACATGTATTTTTTAAGGTGTATTTATGTACAACTAAATCAGTACAAAATCAACAATAATTAGAATTACCTCTGGGCTTATAGTATGGTACCTTGCTCATGATATTGTACCAGCCACGTGCAGTGGGCTCATTATTGGGTGCCATCCCTGCCATTTTCACATCTTTCATGTCTTGAGAAATCTTGAGCCAGAATTCTGTCAGATTTGACACGACAATTACGTCCGTGTCAAGGTACATGAGGGAGTCTATATGTGGCAGTACTGACTAGATAAAAAAACTTTAGACATTAATCTTTAACACTCTTGAATCTATAGAAAATTTAATTTCCTGTTCAATTATATCGTCTGTGAAGAACCAAAATGACCCATGCCCATTTTTAGCTCAACAATATCAACTATTTAGAAAAATATTCATATTTGTCTTGAGCGCATTTAAATACAACAATTTACACTTTTGAAACACATGGAATTAAAACATTTTGAACCTTTTTAAAAACTGTAAATAGGACATTTTGCACCTTTTTAAAAACTGTAAATAGGACATTTTGCACGTTTTCAAAAACATGTAAATAGGACATTTTGCACCTTTTTAAAAACTGTAAATAGGACATTTTGCACTTTTTCAAAAACATGGAATTAGAACATTTTGCACCTTTTCAAAAACATGTAAATATGACGTTTTGCACCTTTTCAAAAACTCTTAATTAACATTTGATGCATGTTTCTCCAATTTATTTTTATGACATAGCTCATTTTGATTGTAGGCTAAATTGGATATGGGTCATTTTGATTCTTCACACACGATATGTTGTTACACACAAGTCTATTGTAAATACCTACTGGAAAAAACAAACGCTGGGTAGCACATGGTTGGTACATGACTTTCCAGTGGTTAATTTGATCCGAGGGGAACCAGTCCAGATGGAGTTCAAACGTAAAATCTCTCCCTGCAGCATTTTCCGTCCATTTTAGTTCCAGTAACTAATGGCACAACAAAATAATTAAATTACTTTTTTATTGATATTTCGTTTTGAATTAATTTTTCAAGTCATCACACTCACATCGGCTGCTACATCCAGCACAGTAGATTTATCGCTGAACATGATAATGTGAAGAAGTGCATCCTGAGCAAATAGAAGAGCTGATTTAAGCATAGCCTTAGCCTCGGTCCGTCTCTTCCCACACGCAACAACTGCCAGGTTAATTAGAGTTTTGGTTTTGGCTTTGGTTTTGGAAGCAGAGCTATTAGAACTGTGGTGATCAAGACTTAGATTAATACCAAAATGTTCTAATTTTACAAGTGGAAACTGAAGTAACTTTATTTCCGTCACACGCCGTTGGATTTCTTCGTATTTGATTTTCAGTCGAGAAAGTATTTTTACAGAATTAGCATCCAAATCCGTAAGTCCATTAGAATTCAGGAGGAGTTTTTCCACCCTAAATTAAGAATTGTAAGAATTTTTTATTGATATCTTTTATTTCTATCTGGGAAAAATTCTAATTGTAATAAATGTACCAGCTTTTTAGTATATATCGTATCGTGTGTGAAGAACCAAAATGATCCATATCCATTTTTAGCTACAAACAATATTAACTATCTACAAAAATATGCAATTATGTCATTAGTCCATTTAAATAGAACATTTTGCACTTTTTAAACACATGGAGTTCGAAATTTTGCACTTTTCAAAAAACATTTAAATAGAACATTTTACATTTTTCAAAAACCTGTAAATAGAACATTTTACACTTTTTAAAAACATGTAAATAGAACATTTTGCACCTTTTCAAAAAACATGTAAATAGAACATTTTACACTTTTTAAAAACATGTAAATAGAACATTTTGCACCTTTTCAAAAAACATGTAAATAGAACATTTTACACTTTTCAAAAACATGGAATTAGAACATTTTGCACCTTTTCAAAAACATGAAAATAGAACATTTTACGTTTTTTAAAAACTCCTAATTAACATTATACGCATGTTTCTCAATTTGTTTTTATGACATAATTAGCTCATTTTGATTGTAGGTTAAATTGGATATGTGTCATTTTAGTTCTTCACACACGATATATATGTAACACTTATCTCACATTACATAAGTCGTCAGATTGTCCGCGGCCGACGTGCTAGTGTTCCCTATCCTGTTAAACACATCCATTGCTTTCTCCAGATTTGACTTCTTTACACTCACAGTCACAGTCACAGTACTTACAGTATTTGAAATCGATTTCGTAGGTAATGGAATTAAAATGGCGGTATTACTATTAGTACTAATATCACTATTATTGTCGTTGGGAACTACACTATTTCGACAATCTTGGGATTCGAACAAGTCTTTATTCTGCGTTAAATTTAAATCTTGGTTTTGAGGAATGCTTAAGTAGTACAGAAGAAGGATACAAGTGAAAACTACGGCGAGAACGAAAAAATTGTAAGATCGATGAAAAAATCTGAACGACATTTTATAAGGGATTAAATATTTAATGTAATTATAGATACTATAGTCAATACTCAACAGGCTGACACTAAAATGTTTAAGACTGATTTAATTCAAATATTAGCAACAAGTATTTTCAGTACCACTTCTACTACTACTGCGATGTTGACTACGAATATCAGTACTATACTATGCTTAAACTTACTAGTTACTTAGCTATGATGGAAGGTTCTAGTTAAACATTTTCATATCAATAAATGTATTAATGACTTGTTGTTGTTACGCAGTACAGGGCACTTGATATCGATATTCATGATGTTATGGTTTGTGAGCTTGTCCATTGCTCAAAGTATGTTAATTACCTTATAATTACCATTATAAAGATTGCGGTCCCCGCTAATTAAGAAATAATCTCAGGGCCGGATAATGTGGCCAGCGCAGGCAGCCCTCGCTGCTTAAATTTTCAAAAACCATATGTAAATGGAACATTTTGCAGTTTTCAAAAATATGTAAAAAAACGAATATTGAGACTTTTTAAAAACATGCAAATATAATTTTTTGCACATTTCAAAAACATGGAAATAGAACATTTTTAACTTTTCTCAAAACATGTAAATAGAACATTTTGTACTTTTCTAAGTCAAGTAATAAACGAACATTTTTCACTTTTCTAAAACATGTAAATACAACATTTTGCTTTTCTAAAGAAAACCATCAATAAAATTAAAATAGCGAATTTTGTATGGAAACAAACTGCTGCCTTAAAGCAATTCCTTCGCCCAGCCCTAAATAATCTCAATGTTCCCCAACCGCCGGCACCGGTCACAACCTTTTCAAGATCATTTCAACTAGTTGCATCAATAATACTTTGATAAATATTTCAAATGGATAAGATGTAGTTCACAAATGACGTAACCAAAATATCCCTATTCTTAGGACCCCATGCCCATGATGATCCCTCTGCCAATCGCGTAGCCAATCCTTAAAAGATTATGTGTAATGGCAGACTACACAATCGAGAGTAAGCATACAGCATCCTATGTGGCATGTATGTGGTGCAATTTAAATCTAAATTCGTGTGATAGAATCCTACAAAATAAAAATTAAATGATATCTGTTCAAAGAAGTGTGTTTCAAATATTATCAACTTTATTCGATGTAATCAGTCAGTCAGTAAGCGAAATTTGATTTTAGTTGTTTGTTTTTCTAAACCTACAAAACTTTTTTAGTTTTATCGTGGACCGGAAGATTTTGCTGCATGGATTTGGTTTCTTGGGGCCCATCGAGGGGAACGTACACATCGACGTCACTGTCCAAATTAAAAGATTTGCTCCTCCTGCCTACGTATTTGACAGAACGACAGTATTTGACAGTGGGACGTTTAAGAAAACTATTTTTGCTCGAAAAGGAAAAATCTTTTATTTCTTATTGGACAAGCCTATTCCAGTGGAACCCACTTCAGTCTGGGACTTTGTGTATATCCTATATTTTAGTTTGAAGGTAATGCTGCTGGACAAAGCAATAATATACAAAATACAAGTCCCCGATTCTTACGTCCCTTGTTGATTATGCATTTTAGTGGCAATCATTATCTCATTATATAATCACAGAATCACAGTGCTATATCACGCCTTTCACTTTTTAAATTACAGGGACCCAACAGAACTTCAGAGTGTACATGGAACGATGAAGGCAAGTATTCGTTGAAGGGGTCAGGTGTTTAATTTCGCCTTTCAAATGGTTGGAACATACCAAATCCTTTTGCAGAGATTCTTTTTAAATAAATTTGAATCTTCACTTTTTTCCTTTTTTACTGTCAACAATGCAAACTTACAACAAGCAATTTTCCAAGAAAATTAAATTTGAAGCACAGTATAAAAATCCCGCTTAAAGAATATCCGTATAATAATTAAATGAGGTATGCATATTCTATATGGCTGAAAGATATCCAGTTAAGTTTAATGTTCGTCAAACTTTGTCAATCAAAATAATCTTTTTTATATAATTCGAATATGGAAATCTTGTCTTGCCAGAGCTTCGAAAACACGTACATGAAGAATTTTACACTTTTTGAAAACATGGTAATAGTATATTTTGTAAATCTTTTTCAAAAGCTTTCAAATAAAAATGTATCAATTTTTCAAAAATAAAATAAAATATGTAGGTATATACTCTGCACTCTTCAAAAGCATTGCAAGCAAAACATGTGAATGGCGAATTTTACTTTTTTCAAAAATTCATATAAGTGATGATTCCGAATGTTAAATTCCCCACTGCTGAAAACTGGTGACAACTTTACAGACTTCTTGTTAGTTATAATAATTATAACACACCTGTATGTAGGTGCGTATTGTTAATTAGGTTCTACTAGTAATTATTACTACCCTTTGAATTGTATTTCAATCGTTCACATTAGTTAAGTTCCTACTTCAAGAGACGGGTAAGTTATGTAAAAATGTATTGTAAATTAGTGACAATTAGGCAGAAAACAACTTGTCAGCAATGTTACAGTCGTCCACTGGATAAGTTGTTCCCAGACTTTCCAAATTGAGAGTCATCTCTTGCGCCCGCACCGACGCAGTGGCAGCACTGTTCCGATTAATGAGAGGGTAATTACCACCACAATCGACACCAACTTCTACGCCTGCAACTGCAAAATCAGAATTGATTTAATGTCTTACATAATCATCACTGCTTTGGCGTTTTCTTGAATTAATTTTTACAGCAATCTGTTCTTACGTTGCTCTTGGTTTTGTTGAGGTGGGTCTTCAACTATTTTAACTAGTGGGACAGCAGTGGACATTTCCGTAAATTCTTGTGACAACGACGACGTCCTGTCTTTGCAACATAGCGCACAGCAGCCAATACAAAAAAGAAGGACAAGAGAGGCGAACAACAAGTAGTAAATATTCCAGCGTTTCCGCTCGGACAATGAGAAAGAGAAGCTTGAATCCCGGGTGTCGATTTTGACGTTCCTAATAGTGCAATTTCAAAGACAAAGAAGGTGTGATTTAGCTTTACAATTATCTATAAATGACTAATTCATTTTAATAATTTTAAAAATAACAATATAGTAATCATACCTTATAGCCTCATTAAATTTGTGAGAGTTTTCAACTACAGCGTCTATTCTGCAAAGATTTAATTCAAAAGAAAATATATATCTGTCGTACCGTAATTAAAAATAAACCAACAATTTGCTTAAAAACTGTGGCATTATCTAATTTTTCTAAATTCGACAACGATTTCTATTATTAGTAATTTCGAATTTTTAGCTAAATAAATTACTAATTATTAATATAAATTAAAATATTACCGTCTGCCCTCGTCTTCACGTTGCTCCACAAATTTATTGATTTGGTCAAAATCAATTTCAGGAATTTCAGGGATGCTGTAATCATGAGCTGTCAAACTGTCATAAATTGGTGACGTGCCAAAATTAATTCCTTCTAATAATCTTGGATTATTTTCATTCTTGTTTAAAATATCGCCAGCACTCTGTAGTTTTTGTAAATGTGCCAAACGCCTATTATTATTACTAGTGATTTCACGTTCACTTGGAGAAGTCTCACCTTTTGATTCCGCGACTGATAGCAATTCGCAGCTCACCTTACATGGAGCGAGACCGATCCAAAGAAACACTAGTATAACCGTGACCGTAGCAAGCAAAGAAAAATGGTGAGAATTTTTGTGAAAGTTCATGATGATAACTGCGGATTTTGAAGAATAATTAGTGCAGAAGTATATGGACTGTACAATACTTGAACAAAATAAACTTCAACTCCTTCGATGAAAAAGGAAAAATAACGACTACATGGCAGACTACTATAATTACATGCAGTAGTTGCAAAACCAATAATCAGGATGTTAATTTCTGTACAAATTCGGTAACTGGATAGGAGTAATTAATCCTAGCGTCAAGAAATTTTGTATCGCTATTGTTAGAATACCAACTTTACAACCCTCTGTTTTCACACTTGAAACTTGACCATGTTCTGGATGTCGATACTGAACTGTCAGTCTTTTTAATCGTCAAATTCGATTACTTTTTTGACCCTCTTAAATTACTCATTGCATCACTATATAATTAACTACATAAGTATACCTAACTAATCGTAAGTAGTTCATAACCAAAAGTCTCATCGGTTTCCTTTTTGCGTCACTTCGCTTCCCCAGTTACAAGATAAAGTTTTTTACCAAGCAATGAAAAAGAGGCATCGTCCATAAATGACGTCAGCCGTGAGGACAGTGGGTCCAGTACGGTATGGTTGACAAGGCATAACTATATGTTAAAGGTAGCCGTTTACGTACGGTTGAAGGAATGCCATGGGGGAATATAGAGATGTGGGGTTCAAAAAGTGTGGTAATTTATTGGGTGACTTCATTTACAGACCATGCCTAATCAGTATCTGACAACTTAATAATGTGTTTATAGTTTACTCAAGTGAAAAAAAGTTAAATGATGATATCATCTAGATTATTTTGACATACGAATAATAGCTTTGGCAATCTTTTTGTTTCGAATATAATACGGTCTCACATTGCACACAAATCTTTAACAGTGGAGAGTGGAGCAGTATTCAAGTATATTTTTCAATACTAATTTTACACTAATCAAATCATCTTTAAGACGTTGATAATGAATTACTATTGATACTTCAAGTTTTTTTTTGCGCGTATCACACTCACAAAAACACTGCATTCTCTACAATATTAGCCCTGCTAATAAAGCAGTAAGTAACAGTTACACAGACCCAACTCAGCAAATTGTTCTTGTATTTTTTTACATAGTAAAAGAGATAGTTATTATGTAAGGGATTGTCCATAAATGATTTGATGGGTATGGCCAGCAGGTCTTTTTAGGTAGGGATGACATGTCATGTTAAAGATAGCCGTAAGAGCAATGCTAAAGTGATGGCATAGGGTAGGTGGGTTCTATAAAAAAAGTCATAATTTAGGCGACATCATTTATGGACAACTCCTTTGGTGTGTAAAATATACATTCGAGTTTCGAGAATCTAGAACTACTACAATTTAATTATTGCTATCTATTTGTTTACAACTTTAAACTCCACGTTACATAAATAGTAACTAACACGGCACATTTTAAACTCTTATTACGATTTTACACTGTAACTATTATAAATAATGCAACATATTTTATAGTTTATAGTTCTCCTTCAAGAATGTTAATTTAATTTACTTAATTTTATACCTTTTTCCTATCAATCTAGGGAGTGTTAATACAGCAACAAACAATAACTACAAACAATTAGATTATACTATTACTACTTTTATTGTTAGTCGTACTCGTAAGAAGGCAACTCGTCAGGCGTCAGGACTGTCATCGTACTGGAACTGCATGTACAGTTTATTCTTGGAATTTTCAAACTGAGAATCTGCGTTCGCCACTGCCAGTTCCAGTACTGTTCCAAGTAAAGAGAGGAAACTCACCACTACAGTAGACATTAACTCCAACAACTGCAAAATCAAAATTAATACCGTGTCATCGCATTGACGTTTACTTTAATAATAAAATTATAACAGCACGTAATAACTTCGACCACATTGCAATCGTGATAACAATGAGACGTTAAAGTTGTAGAAATTATTGAATGACTTACACTGCTCTTGGCTTTGCGGAGGTGGGTCTTCAACAAATGGGAAATCGGTGAATATTTCGGTGGGTACTTCTTGTGACGGCTTTTTGTTTTCGGGGCTATGCTTACAGCAGCAGCTAAGACAGAAAAGAATCAAAAGTGAGGTCATGACGATGTATAATACTTTCCAGTCATTCCAGTGTTTCCAGCTTTGGCTTTCATTAGTAATGGGACTTGGATCTGGATCAGGCTTGACTTCGACGTTCCTAATAATGCAAAAGTAAACAGTAAACATGTACCTACCACTTAAAATACATAACATTATGAAATGTTGAATGTGCTCTGACAAGTAAGTACAAAGTATAATTTCATTAATAGTAATTGAATTTAAAATACATAATCAAATATTAGTATAAACTCAAAAATTACTTTTCAGCCTCCTTCGCATGTTCCTGCATAAGTGCAAATACATTTTTGTCAATATCACTTTGATTAACTAAAATGAAACTATCAGGCCTGTAGTAATTTATTGGCTTGTAATAATTAACGTTAATAATTCCTCCATTTCTAGGATAATTTACATTGTGTGGAAAAACGGGAACTCTTTGTGGTTGCGGCTGTTTCAAAGGCCGATAATTGAAGATTCTAGGTTCACTTTTGACTACGCTTGGTAAGAGAACAATCGAAAGAAACACTAGCGTAACCGTAGCAACCAAAAAAGAGCAAAATGTTTTGTAAAAATTCATATTTGCAAAAGTGTTTTCATGAATAGATTTTAGCTCACAGTAAATAATGACAAAAAAAGTAATTCATTTTCAGGGGTACCAACTTCTGTATGTTACACACTTACAATTAGAGAAAGGTGCAGAAAGTAAAGTTGGTATTTTAAAGCGAAGTCTCTCATCTCTGACTCTATTTCTATGAATATGAGTTTCATAAGTACGAAATCAATTCAAAAAGATGCGGGCTGGTAAAAACACGTGATCAGATTGGATGATTAGATTAAGATTTGTAATAAGTGATAACTGAATTAGGACGGAATGATAAGGTAATTTTATTTATATTGGCTTTCCTAATGGATGCCAGAGCAAACAGTAAAAATGAAAAATTATACTGCTTTAATTGCGAGTGCCTCGTCGTAAAAAGGTAGCCAGTCAGTATTGTCAGGGTGATTTTCGTTTTCACTGGAGTTGTTCATCGAATTTCCAAATCGAGAATCTGCATCTGCAGATTCCCCAGTGACAGTGTCAGTACTGTTCCGGCTCCGGGTAAAGGGATGAAAATATCCTGTCTATAATCCATGCCTACTCTTACGCCTACACCTGTAAAATCAGAATTAATTTAGTCGCTCACATGATCATTGCTTTGTCTTTTGCTAACAGTACCACTTTCAACTTATGTTAGAACTCACTGCAGACATGATACCAATAAATTTTAGCAACATACAATACCAATAACAATACAAGTAATGATACAGATTATTTAGGCTACTAGTTAAATACCCATTGTTTCATCGTAAAAAGGTGGCCCGTCGTTTTCACTGGAGTTACTCATCGAATTCCAAATTGAGACTCTAATACTCACCAGCAGTAGTGGTACCAGTACCATTATTGATTCGACTAATGAGCTATGCTATAAGATATTACGGATCCTATCCGCATTAACTCCCACGCCCACAACTGCAAAATTAATTTAGTGTTTAATAAAATTATAATCATTCCTTTGCTGTTTACTTTAATTACAACAATGCATATATGTACATCATCTAGTGAAGACTCAAAATGACTTGCATCAATTTTTAGCTGAAAACAATATGCAGTATTCGAAAACAAAAAATACCAGACCATTCTATAGTAATAATATATGTAAATACTTTGAATACATTATAAGACTTTTAAAAAACAACGAACCAGAGCATTTTGTTTTTTTTCAAAATCATGTAATAAATTAGAACATATTTTGCAGCTTTATAAAAACAAGTAAATAGAACATATTACACGTTTTAAAATCATGTGGGCGGAATATTGAATATTTTACACTTTAAACAAAAACGTAAACTATAAACAGAAAGTTATTGCACAATTTTCAAAAACATGCACGTACAACAATTTGCACTTCTCAAAAAGAGGTAAAAATAATATTTTACGCATGCAAAAACTGCGTCTCGTTTAGTGTTTTTTTGGCGTAGCTCATTTTCATTCCAACAAGGAAATGACGCGACATGATACACCCAGATTTCAAAGAGCCTCAATTTACAAAGTCAGGCTACTTTTGAGTAGCTCTCGAGTTATTTTGGATCCCCGCTATTCAAAAGTAGCCTGATTTGTTGAAATGGGCATTTTTAAAATCTGAGTGGATCCCGTGATTCCCTTGTCTTAAGTATTTGTATTTAGGCCATTTCAGGTCGACACTACCGATTAACGACACGTATTTCTTTGGAATTATTATGACAAATAACAATAACATTTTTAATACATGCTTAGAATAATATGGGTGAATTTACAACTTTACTGTTAATGTGTAACTGATTTTACTGTTACTCCGACATCCACAGTTAAAGCTGTTAACCACGGTCAACAGGATTTTCATTTAGAGATTTACCGATAAAATCATGTTATATTATAGGCTTACCGAGATCTAACAGGTAATCCTGTTGAATCATTTTATTGGGTAAAAAATAACACCAAAAGTTGGATTTGAACCTTTGTCATTGGTACCATTCAGCCCTAATCATACTAGACTGACGCAACACAATTAGTAATGAGCCACTATTTTGGCATACATATAATAATAATAATAATTTATTCATTGGGTCGATTTAACCGAAGTTCATACAACCAGACTCAACGAGTCACTGTGGGTGAGGAAATAGGAGGCTACCGCGTTAGATCGTCTCTGTCTTGTACCCTTTCACCTATCCCCGTCCCCTCCTCCACAGTAAAGGAGTCTCATTCCCTAGGCCCCTACAGTAAGTAGTGGTCACTAAGGAGCACCGAAGGAGATTGGGTTTCAATCAACCATCCAGTGACGTTTACCGTACAACACCGAGCCGTAAACGATTAGCAGTGGCCGAGGATTGAAGCCGGGTCTGAGACTGTAAATTTCGTTACAGTCTGCAGTCCTAACCGCTCACCCAAGCACGCCTGCTTCTTGGCATACATATACAGTGACATAAATGCTTTGACAGGCTTACTGTAGATTTCAACAGATTTGCTGTTGGGTTTCGTAACACCAGCGCTGTTACACTTGACGTGACTAACCATTTCCCCACTCTCAAATATTCTAAAATTGACTTATAAACCTGTTAACGACAACGTCTAATCCTGTTAGCTCCATCGTACAAGATTCTTGTTGACCTTTTCTAAAGCGTGTACTATATGACGATACGCACTAAATTAAAAGTTGGATAAATTATTGATTGACTCACGTTCCCCTTGATTTTCTCGAGATGAGTATTCAACTACAGGTGAGGCAGCGGTGGACAGTTCAGATGGTTCTTGTGGAGGGTTCTTCCCATTTTTGCAGCAGTACTTAATAAAAAAGACAATAACAAAAAGTAAGGCAACCAGCGTGAAGGGTCCGCCTGTATTAGGAGTAGGGAGGCCTTTATCTGGAGCAGGTGGGGTTTTGGTGTTTCTAAAAACGTCATGTGAAAGCAAAAAAGCAACATCAAGATCATCTAACTGTAATTAATTAAATAACTAATTAATTTAAATGGGACTGACATATGGGTAACGTACCTTTCGTATTCGTCTTTTAAGAAACGTGTAAGGGAAGCGGATTCTTCTGCCCTTCTAGAATTTGAAAAGAAAACATAATAACCATAGACCGTAAAATAGTAAGTAACATTCACATTATTTTACTTGAAACATTATATCAATTTGATTTAAGCTTTGACAAGTAATTTTGTTATGAATAATTAACTTTAAAAAAAAATTAAATAACTATATAAACTCTACAATTACTTTCTGTTCCACTCCTCAAGTTCCTAAAATTCTTTACGAATTTCGTCCACATCAATTTTTCCAGACACACGGGGATCATCCAGGCTGATAATTTTATTTCTGGGCAATGCTAAATCGCCTTTCACCATTATAATATGTAGAGTGGAAAACATCGTAGTGATAAAGTTACTACTAGTTTCATCGTGATCGAAATAGCGAAAGAAATGTTTAAAATATTATCATTAATTATTTATAATATTATATTACGTTCCCTGGGTTTTAAAGGACTATTTCTAATATAGTTGGAAATAAATTATGGCAAATAGGTAAAAGTAAAGTAATAAACGTATCGTGTAAGTGTAAAGAGGAAATACCGGTCAACGGCAGTAAAAGTTGCTTTATTCACTAGTATATTCGTAGAACACACCGGCTTTAATAACACATTCAATTTCATAATTTGATAATTTGATCAAGTCCATTTCTTGCACATTTACCAATCACGTTTTGAGCAATTTCCTTATTTTAATTGTGTCTCAACTTGACTCTTGCTTTTAACAAATAGTTTCCTTAAAATCTATATTGCACACGCATTCATCAGATATATTTATCATGTCGAAATCAGATTTTCCCTGTCCCACTTAAAACAGGGAAAGTTGTGTAAAAATAAAATTATTTACTTGTATTTATTCTATTGCTATACCATGTCTGGAGTGCTGTCGTTATATTTTAAATATAACTTTCCTGGGTGGGCGATGTACACATCTTCAGTTCAGTGAAGAATCAAAATATTCTATTTGCTAGCATCTCTTGGTAGTGGAAGAGGCGGTAGGAGGCTCTGTCACCCGGCGCCTGACCATCCACAGAAAACAGTGGACCACGAACGAGTTCATCTAAATCGTCTATTCTTGGGTCTGTAATTCCAAATGCATCAGTCACAAATGTCAAATATTTTCAATTATAAATAGCAAATAAAAATTTAGTTTGTTGTTCGTTGGGAGTAATGTCATCAGGAAGTACGCAAGGATTTATTAAAGAAATTAATACATAATTCCTTTTTTTATTCGCTCATTTATATAATTCTTATAGGGGTCGGATTAACATGATGAGTGAAAAATAAAAATGACCTGTATCCAATTTATGTTGCAATTAAAAAAATGAGCTACGTACAAAAAATCTAAAAGATATTGATGCTAAAAACGTTAATAATTACGTGTTTTCTTCAAAGTCCAAAATGTCCTATTTTTACATGTTTTGGTATAGGGCAAAATGTTGTACTCACGTGTTTTTTAATTGTGCAAAATGTTCTATTTACAGTTTTTTGAAATTTGCAAAATGTCCTATTTACATGTTTTCGAGAAGGGCAAAATGTTGTACTTGCACCATGCTCCAAAATTGTTCAGCCACCCCCTGTTCTCAGATTCTGATGTAAATTTAAGTGAGCAGATTGCATCTTGGTTGCTAAAATCCGTATATGTACTACTATTACTTAGAGAATAATTTGATTTTGTTTCTATTTGCAAACATTTTTACGGCAAACTTTTTGATTTCAGTTTAAAAAAATACGTACCTCTCTGAAGTTATTTAGTCGCGATTTCAACTATGCATCTTTTATTAGACGCCATTTTTAGGTCAAAGTGTGTACCGCTTGATAACAAGAATTTTTTTCACGTTTTTTAACAAAAGCTTCCGTGTGACCTGGTTTATGTGACCTTTGTGACCAAATGCACACAAGTAAAAGCAAACAAGTCAATTAGACATATCTCGGTTCAAACGCATTTCAGTAACCACATCAGTCAGTTCCCGAGACCCCGCAACCAAGCAGTGTCGTGATTACATCATTGATACGAAGGCATTACACTGCATACACATACTTACACTAACCGATCAATTATTATTTTTAACAATAATAACAATATATATATGTGTATAAAAGCGCAAAATTCTTGTAATAGTAAAAAGAAAGGGATATAATTTTGTTGAACTAGATCCTTCGAAAAATACAAAAACACAGATAGATTTTTGGAATTATCCCAGGAGAACTTAGAGACAATATTTTATTTTGAAAACATCCCACAATCCCACTGGAAGAAACCAAGATTGGCAAGACTTTTTAGTGATCTTCGCGGTATTCTTCAATTTTTTTTGCAGGCCGAATTTTGCAAAAATTTGGATGCAAAAAAATGGAAATGATGGAGGGGGGGGGGGGGCGCAAGTATTTCAGGATAAAGTTTATCAAAATCGTTGAATAATTTGACCATTTTGGACTGTTTGCCTTTTTTGGCGTAAAATTATGCGTTACATTCAAAACTCAAAAGTTTTGCCACAAATCGAGTTTAATTACTGCAATAAATAAATAGAGCTCACCACTAATAGTTGATAACAAAATGTTTTATTGCAAGAAAGAACGACTTGAAAAAATAACTCCTTGTAAGCCATGCTAAGAAATATGATAAGTACAAGTGTAAGGATAACTTAAAATTTTAAAAACTAGCGACGGGTTATAATTAATTTCATGCTGTGAATTATTGAAACTGATTGGTGACTTTAATAGCTATAGCTATATATTGTTTTTAATTTACAAATGGTCATAAAAGTACCAACTTATTAATTCATAACTAAATGAGTACCTAAAAAACTATACAGAGCAAGGAATTTCTAGCTTATCGAGGTTTTAATAATAAAGTGAGTCCGCTCAAACCCCTAAACCGGGTCGGGAAATTTACACCACACGTCAAGTCTACCATATGTAAATAACTTGTTGAGCAAATTTTCAGAGTAGTATTCTACAAGACGCTCTTCGCCGCCCATATTTGCAAGACGAACCAAACGATCGTCATTATCAGCTAGGATCCTCGCATTAACATACTCAACATATATGGGTCCCAATTTTGACTTCCTCTCAAAATCTTCCGCACTTGAATTCACAATGTTTTCAATAGCCACATTATACGTGATCTCTTGAATATTCGGGAATGTGTTTTGGATTTTAAAATTTCTATCGAACGGAAATAATTCCAACCCACAGGACTTCTTTGGTTCTGACCAAATTAACTCTACTTTAGGCATGAGAGGCGGCCATTTGATTCCTTTAAGTACCTCCTCGGCATTAACAAAAATAATCTGACACAACGAGTTCCAACTGGACTCGAGGATTTTGTTAATAACTCGCACAAAACTGAGCCGAACATCTTCATTGGAGTTGAAGTAGTTGACTAAGTTATCTTGATCTTCGAATGAAATAGTCAACTCTAACAACTGCACTGTCGGAGTGAGATTAGGGACTTGACGTTCCTCCTGTGGTGAATGCAATGCAGCTTCCAGGGATTTAATATTCATCCAGTTGTTGGTTGGATGGTAGATGATATTAGAGTTGAGCTCCCATTGTTTTAAATAGTGAAGGATATTTGTGGGCTCAAGGAGTAAATAAAAATCACTGCAGTTGGGGAGTTCAATCTCCGAGAGATTCGGTGACATCGCAACGATGCAGTCAATGACTCTCCTAGTTGCACCTTGTAAAACTGACAAGCGTAATTTTTCATTTTTCATCAATTTCATTTCAATGGATTCAAGACTAGAAGCTGATGTTATGGAGGAACTTTGACCAAGATCAACTGGTTCCGTTGTTAGCTCCAAACCTTCGAATACAAGTTCTTGTAGCTTCGGCGCTTGGGCCCCAAGAAGATGTTCAACCTGCTGAATGAAAACGGACTCGCTCTGCGCCTCAGAAAAACAGAAGTTTAAATAAACGAGATGCTTCCCATAAAGGTCGAGCAATCTTTGTACATCCGGGTTACCCAGTAGCAAACAACTATCAAAATAAAGTCCATTGCACGGAAACGAACTCAAGCCCAAAGGGCTCGTCTCCAGGGTGTAAGTTTCTTCCAAAAATGAAGTCAGTTCTGGGACAGTCCGTAATGATCGAGTAGAGGCGACGAACGGAGGAACGTTTGAGAGCCTGAATGAAATATGGTTTATTATGCGTTTCTTCATAACTTCCGTAGCCACCCTACGCCAGTGCTGTGAAACGAATCTACATTCAAGCAAAGTTTTAGGATTTTGGATTAGGAAGCCGAGGATGTGCTCAAAAATCTGAAATAAGCAGACAAAAAACATTTGGAATGTAATTCACAGACTCAAATATAACGTACTCGCAATAGCGCATCAATAAATTGTTAGGTAGTTTTATTTTAGCTAATGATTGTAAATATGACTTACGTCCGGAATTCCCAAAGCTAAATCTTGTGGGGAAACTTTATCCCCTTCCTCCTCCTCCTTCTCCCCACCCTCCAGTCCCCTACAACTGATCTGTCTCTGATCCTAGAAGAAAAATAATTATTATAGACATTTATTAAAACGCGTAAAATCTAAGCGCATTGTGTCACTGTCAGCTGTAATTTAAAAACAAATTACTAATCTCGTTGGGTAATGATTCGTTTGTAGGATAGTTTCCTCCCAATGCAAACCGCGGACAATTTTCATATACTGTCAAATCCGACTATAAGGCATTCTAATTTAAGGGAAAACGGCTGCAAGGGACAAATTTGAAATATTTGGTTGGCCAGCGCCAGCTATGCCTTTAATGTTAAAATTATCCGGATTTAAGGGACTATTTTTCTACGTTGGTCATTAATAAGGGAAATAGTAATAAACGGAGCTGACGAGAAAACATTCAGAAGTGATCAGGCCGAATTGGCTCCATACATTTGTTTTTAATAAGAGCATGTGAAAAAAACTAGATTTGCTTTTAAGAACATGATGCCAATGGGCATTTTGACTCGCTAAGTCGGATTTTTGAAAGTATAAATTTGCTAATGGTGACTATAAACGGGTGCCATATTTAGTTGTCCAGAAAATGAATGTTTAATTCGTTAGAATCCTGTAGCTTCTAGAATTTTTGTCCGATTTATAAAAAAAAGTGTAGTTTTGTATTTCCCAAAGCACTACAATGTAATCTCAAGGTTCTTGAAAGTTCAAAAAAATCATTTTTTTTTTAAGAAAATGAGATGTTTGTCTCAGTCCTTGTAAATTCGTAATATCCAGGACCGAGACAAATGCCTTATTTTCTGAAAAACATTTGGTTTTTGAATTTTCAAAAACCCAGAAATTACTTTGTAGATAGTGTTTTCGGAAATACAAAACTACTGTTTAATTGAATCTCAATAATTATATATAAACAACGCTGTGCATAATATCTTGCCCTTGACATTTTTTGACTAAATTAAGCAGATTTTAAAATTGTAAACAACTTTCGCTTTAAAGGGTAATCTCTTACATGGTTAAACGGGAACTCGGCTAAACAGGAATAAAAATTTCGGTCCCCCCAAGTCCCTTATAGTCGGATTTGACAATATAAATCAATAAAAGACATTTAAAATACAATGAAAAGAAAACCCACCTCAGCAGCTTTCGTTTCCTTGTTCAAGTCCCCGTTAGTATCCATAATGTGATAACTAGGTAAACTGAAGACGGTATTGTTACTGGTACTGGCTTACAATTTCACAACAGTGCTGATTGTTGCGGCGGCTCTTATGATTCTTACGTTGGACGTTGCATATGTGATTGTTGTTGGAGCTGAAACATTAACTACATTCCAGAAACATTAAAATGGTCTGAATTCTGAATCTGAATCTGTTCTGGCTGGCAATTATTCCATTTTAAATCCAAGATTTTTACGCGCACATGCCATAGAATGTCAACCATCGACCACAATAACAATGAACATCCTTGGTTCTGCCGCCAAACAGGAGACACTAGGTTTCAACTCAGTGCCGAAAAAACTTTAGTAAAATCGAAATTTCACGTAATAAAAGTGTCAACTAACGTTTTCTGAATCAAGTAAGAGATACCTCAAAATCTTAGGCATCTGTATCAAATCGAAAACTACCCCAACAGTCTGTAAAAATTGACAAAAAAACAAATAAAAAAGTGTCGACTGAATCTCTTTCCAAGTCAACAAAAGAAACCTACTACTCAGTCTTTGGCGCCACAGTGCTGCATATAAGAATACGGACAGATACATACTGAGAGCAATTCTGTCATTCTCCCTACCACTTCAACTTCAAAACTACCGATTTCAAAATTCGAATATAAAAATTGAGTAAAATCGTGCTATCTGATGTTAAGCAGTGATCACAAGTGGACAAATCGTAATCTCAGTCATAATAAGAAAGAATTGAGTGTAATCCATATTATATCTGCAGTAGATAATTACTCAGTATATTTCCATTACTTAATTCGCAGCCCTGCCTTCCTGTCATTTTCAAATTGCTAAAATCGTGCAACTCACCAATGAGGGATTTATTGCAATTATTCTCAGCCCAGCATATATACAACATCTGTTTGATTGAAGGTAAAAGTCTATCATTATTTGTGGCAATAGTTAGAATAAAAACTGGCTTAGCCGCTGGACGTCACATAGCAAATTTTATTACTTTTCTGAAGACAAGTTAACCGACAGCCGACGACAGTCGACAGAAAATTTCGTTTTTGATTAGAGTATCAGATAGTGACCAACAATCTAAACAAAAGCTCCCCGACTTAACATCACCCGACAGCCACCTCACTGCTCAACATCTCTGGTAGATAGAAGCTACCCAACAGCACATCACTTTACAGAGCCAGTTAAGGACGGCCGAACGGGCTTACTAGGAGCAAAGGTTGATGCGAAGCACACCAAAGCACTAGTAAATACCCATAGTCACGTGAAACAGAATAACTGACGTCTAGAAATAACAATAAAGGAGAATTTGACCAAAACGCATCAGTATTTCAGAAATTGGCGACGCCGACTCTGAAATAGGCAACCACCCATTGGCGACGCTAATGAGTGTTTGTGTATACCCAGCATATGGTCGAGCTACCCGACACTCTACCAGCAGACAACATACAACCAATCAGAACTGCATACTACAGCCAAGCAATAACAACAATCTAAATGCCAAACAACATAGTAGACGGGAATCAAATTAGCAGAACCCCCCCTCCCAATAAAATAACCGCAAATCTCACAGCTGACGAAAACAAAAAGCGAAAAATATTCTTTAGCGAAACGAGTCAAGAAGCCAAGAAAGCTAAACCACAAAACCCGACGGTGGACGACCTCCTTGACATCGACGAACTAGAAGAACATTCCAGTCAAAACCCCTACGGCAGCATGACGGATATGGCCGTGATACTGGAAGCTATCACACAATGCAAATTGGATATCACAACACAGCTGTCAGAAAAAATAGCGACCACGGAAAATATCATCCAAAAGCGACTTAATACCGTAGAAGCAGGTCTAACAAATACAGTATCACAGCTATCCGCCCGCATTAAAATATTAGAAGAGGAGAATGAACAGCTAAAAACTCGAATTGTGACGTTAGAGGAAAAATCTGATGGCCTGTCTAACAACATGGAACTGGAGCAAAGACTTATAAGAATGGAGCTTCATGTTAGAAGACTTAACCTCATATTCGCAGGATTCGAGGCCTAACAAGAGGAGAGTCAAACATCACTCACTGAAGAAATTAACAACTTCATACATGGCGCTCTTGCACTCAATACAGTGAATTTGGACAGCGTTAGAAGGCTAAAGAGTAAAGAAGGGACTCCACTGGACAAGATTTGTGTAACTTTCTGCTCTCTAAACGACCGTAACAGTGTGCTAGGAGCAAAGAGTAAACTAAAGAAGGCAAAAGACGAAACGCACTACATTAACCCTGACCTTCCGGCTGCCGTCGCAAAGGCCAAGTACGAAGAGCGGAAGGCCAAAAAAGAGCACAACAACAGAGTAACTAACAACATGCACATAGACTAGGACGTCGGCAGGTCCATACACACACAAACAACACAAAAAACCCCTACTGTACATACAATTTTATACTGGAACGTAAACGGACTTTTAAGATGTAAATATGACAAGACTAACATTATTATTCAAAATGACGTGGATATATTCTGTTTATCCGAAACCTGGATCACTGAAATCAATGACGACTTGGAGAGACTTTTTAATAACTACACCATTACTATGGCCCCGGCATTAGGAGAACGAGGACGTAAAAGTGGAGGACCCATTGTAGGCATACGAAATAATGTAGCTCCATTATGCAAAATTGTACACCAAGATCGATACAAGACCTCAGTAGAATACGTATACCAAGGAAAACCTACACTGGTTTGCTTTACCTATATTCCACCAGCAACACAATATGACGAGCAAATTGACAACCTCTTCTCAGACACTTCTCAACTCCAAAGACAAAGATGCCTGCTTATGGGAGACTACAACAGCAGGATTGGCAACTTTGAAAATATTTCTGCACCTGTTACTAATTTCGACCAGAGGAGAATCTCTTTAGACCCCCTAACAAACAAACGAGGGCAGAAATTAATTGAACTAGTCACTGAAAACGCTCTAATAGTCTTAAACGGTAGAAGCCCATCTGATCGGCACGGCAAACCAACTTTCATTGGACACAATGGAAATAGCCTAGTAGATCTCTGCATGTGCAACAAAAGAATGTACGAATACATAGAAGACTTCTCAGTGATTGAATGCCTTGAATCTGATCATCTCCCAATAACCATCAAAATTATGAACGCAAGGCAGAAACCGAAGGACGATGTAACTGCTCCTGAAAACAGAATAAGGTGGAATAAAGAACATACTACAAACTTCCAAACGCAACTAAGTATGGACAGCAGAAACCTTGACTTTGATCACTGCCACTTCACAATTTTAAGAAATCTCATCTATGATACAGCAAACAAGGTTGGAATGAGCACTTAAACAAGAAAAAGCACAAGGAAAAACTATGGCCCTAAATGGTTTGACAAGGAGTGCAGCACCGCCAAACGCAATGCACTTTTTTACCTCCACAAGTACAAAAAAAACATGATGCACGATAGTCCCGCTACGGATTGCCTTGAAAGCTTTCTAAACGCCAAGAAAGAATACCGTAGACTGTGCTTGAAGAAGAAGAAAGGCTTCTATGAGTTGGTGCAAAATGAAATCCATCACAGTAAGGATTTAACGAGCTATTGGAAGGCGATAAACATGCTAAGAGATAAAAAGCATAGCTTTAGGCCTAACGACATCACTAAATTCCAATGGGATGCCCATTCCAGCATGGTCTTTGAAACTACATAAACCAATGTCACAGAAGTCCTGGACTCTAGTAACATAGCCTTACCTTGTGATCATGACACACTCGACGCTGAGATAATCATAATGGAACTCCTTAAGGCAACAACAAAACTGGGAAACAATAAATCGCCTGGAGCTGATGGGATACCAAATGAAGTTTGGAAGAGTTTAGATGGCACAACCTATGAATACCTGCTTCAATTACTCAACGCTGCAAAAACGGAAGAGATACCAGGAAGCTGGGGGCAAATTGTAACTGCACCAATCTTCAAAAAAGGGGACCCAGAACTACCAAGTAACTACCGTCCAATTGCTCTGATCAACACAGTCACAAAACTGTATACCTGTATCATGTCAGATAGACTTAACTCCTTTTGCTTTGTGAATGAAACTATTTCGGAGAACCACACTGCCTACATAAAAGGTCGTAGCTGTGCTTACCATATATTTGCACTGTTCACATGTATCCTCAAACAACTTAATAGACCAGCCCTCAAGAAAAAAGGAAAACTGTTTGCATTGTTTGTAGATCTCAGCCAAGCCTTTGACTCCATCAAAAGAGATAAAATCTGGACCAGGTTGAAAGAAGCGGGTTTGAGTGACTATTACATAGCAAAGATTAAGGAACTCTATGACCTAGCCAAGACTAAAGTTAGATGCAAGGAAGGGTATACAGACCTGATAAGCGTAACGGGGGGAGTATTACAGGGTGAAACCCTATCGCCAACACTGTTCACTATATATATCGATAAAATCACCGAAATACTCCGAGCTAGCGGCATTAAAGGAATTCAAATGTTCACCCTTGAAATTCTAATACTGTTATACGCTGACGATATTATACTTCTTGCCTCTAACGAACTGGATCTTCAAAGACAAATAGACATACTTAGCAGTTTCTTCAAAGCGAATGCCTTGAAAGCAAACCTATCAAAAACAAAGGTGATGATCTTTCGGAAGGGAAACAAAATTAGTCACTCCACTAAGTTTAACTGGGAAGGTGAACCACTAGAAATTGTGAGCCAGTATGTCTACTTAGGCGTCCCATTCTCTCAGAGCGGAATCTTTAATGAAGCAAAAGAACACTTCTTTGGCAAGGCTAAAGGAGCGCAAGCCAAACTATTTGAACTTTTTTATCGAGATAAACTAAGAGACATTAACTTACACATCCGACTCTTTAACTCTCTTGTCGGCTCGATACTAATGTATGCTGCGCCTGTATGGGGAATCCGCTACATTACTGAACTTGAAACCTTCCAAACTATGTTCTTACGACGACTCACAAGTTCATCCAACTCAACACCAGGTTACTACCCCAGGCTAGAGACGGGATTGGTGAACATAAAACTTAAATTATTTAAAGCTTTACTCAGATTACTCCTCGAAAACATCATCAGCTCCAAAGAAGGCAGCATTACTTGGAACTGCTACCAAGAGGCAATGAAGATCAAAGCTACTGATCCCCGCTATAACTGGAAGCTGCAGGTGGAAAAGATGTTTGCTGATGCATCTCTAAACGAGGTTCTCTAAAATCTGAACACCGAATACATTAAAAAGCATAGAGGAGAGATCCTAGAAAAGTACCGACTGTACTGTATTAACGAGGATGTTCAGGCAATGCAGAGTGGCAGAACTCCAAGACACTACGCAAACCTGAAAACCCACGTCCTAAGATCAGAATACTTTGAGATGAACCTAGCCTGGAACACGGTGAAATTTGTACTGAACTTAAGAGCTGGTCTTCCCAGAATTGTCCTTAGAGGAAAAACTACCAACCTTAATGGAATGAAGAAAATTTGGAAGCAAGCTGAAACATCCGACTGCGAGCTATGCGGAAGAGAGGAAGAAGACACCTACCACATAATGCTTAAATGTCCACATTATATATCACCCAGAACAAAATTCCTTAGCGAGCTGAGTGAAGCAAGACCGACCAGGAAAACTCTCATACTGAAAATCTTCAGCTGCTACCCAGATGCAAAAGGATTTGAACTACTCTTCAATTTTTGGGATGAAGCCCTAAGGACCAGGAATTTTTACTTTGAATGTATCGAGGAAGAATAACCCCCCCCCCCCACTACACCACCCCTGCCCCCCCCCCTCCCTCACTCTACTCTATATAGAAAAATGATTTCTACCTGTATTATATTGCATTACTACCTTAAATGCTCTCTGTGACTCCTGTGATTAATACTTTGAATAACTAACTGTAATTTGTTTACCATGAACCATGACGCATTCAAGGCTAATTTATATCATGCTTTTCGTACAGGCTAAAAACAAAATACAAGAAACTACCAACGCACTTTTATACATACATGCTGATATCTATACTCTATATCTTATACAAATACCTAATTCAACCAAGGATCAATATCCTTGCAAAACCAAATGTAAATTACCAATGTTGTATGGGCTGCGGCCAAATCGACTCAATGAATAAATTATTATTTATTATAATAACAATGAACTCTCACTTCACTTTAATTCAGTTCTCTAATTGATTTATGATAATATCTGAAAGTCAGTAGGAGAGGTGCTTTAATGTGATAACTCAGCTACTTTGGCAGCGTAAAGTACTAACAAGCGATTATTCGAAGGTGTAAAGTACTTGTAACGACTTGGCATAGGGTGTCGTGTATGTAAAAAGTATAATTTGTGGGGTAGATGCCATATAATAGGGGGGTTGTTGGTGTAGAGTCCATATTTTAGGGGGGTTGTTGGCGTAGAGGCCATATACTTTAGGGGGGTTGTTGGCGTAGAGGCCATATACTTTAGGGGGGTTGTTGGTGCAGAGTCCATATTTTATGGGGGTTGTTGGCGTAGAGGCCATATTTTAGGGGGGTTGCGGGTTTTTTATGCTCGTAGCTCAAGATAATTGGGTGTAGGACATCGTTTTTTTTAATCCGAGAGTTTCAAAATGACACATCTCAGATTCTCACCAAACCCATATCATCTCATCCTGATACGCAACAAGAAGGTTTAATGGCGAAATTTTAAATTTTTGGATATCAGTTTCAAAGAAAACCCGGATTTTAGTATTATAGAAAAGAATTTTTTAAAAAGAATCTTTACCTACTAACAAAAAACCTCTTCAGCCAAAAATTAAGTTTGGCTATAAGAACCATTTAGGAATTTTTTCGAAGTCAAAATTCGGGTTTTTTTGATTTTCACCATAAGAAAATTGCTTTTTTCAATTGCATTTTTGAAAATGAGGCCGTCAAAAGTGCTAAATGAGACAAGCTCTAATTGATTCAGAATTATTTAATGATTAATTTCTGCCAGGTCACTTTTAGCACTTTTGACGGCCTCAATCCGAATAACAGTTTAACCGAGCCGGGTATTACTGCCAACATGGTATGTATATAACACATAAATAATTTTCAATGTTGCCACATGCCTTCAGGGTCCTCTAATAAATTATATGACACTTTAAAATAGGGATCTGCATAACTCATACCTAATTTCAATTAATTTTACACAAACTAATGTTAATTAAACAAAACATTTAGGTACGTTGACTACTGTTAAAAAGTTTTGCAAACTAAAACTTTTTTACAATTTAAGCTAATATTAAAACCACAAACTAAAAATTAAAGTTAACTGCAATTAAGCTAACTACAATTAAAATTAAAATGTGATATTTACATTAATATTATATGCTTTTATACTAAATCAGGCTTTCTGAACACAAAAATGATGATTATTTGCTCTAATTGTGGCTAATTGTGAAGATAACTGCGATTACGCTAACTGCAATTAAAATTAAAATGTGATATTTACATCAATATTATATGCATTTATACTATATCAGGCATCCTGAACACAAAAATGATGATCATTTGCACTAATTGTGGCTAATTGTGAAGTTAACTGCGATTACGCTAACTACAATTAAAATTAAAATGTAATATTTACATCCATATTAAATGCTTTTATACTATATTAGGCATCCTGAACACAAAAATGATGATCATTTGCACTAATTGTGGCTAATTGTGAAGGTAACTGCGATTACGCTAACTACAATTAAAATTAAAATGTGATATTTACATCAATATTATATGCATTTATACTATATCAGGCATCCTGAACACAAAAATTATGATTATTTGCTCCAATTGTGGCTAATTGTGATCTATCTATCTATGTGGTTATCACGGTACACTATTAAATATTTTCCATGTATTTTATTTCTGCGTTAGCCATTGGTAGCAAATGTCCTAGGTTTGGGCGTGGGTAGCAAAGGTCCTAGGTTATGGGTAGCAAATTTCCTAGGTTGATTTTAGGTAGCAAATGTCCGGGTAGCAGATGTCCGGGTAGCATATGTCCGGCTAGCAAATGTCCTACAACCCTTTTAAACAACTTTGTTACAAAGCAAAAATTTTATTTTCCACTAATTTCATCCATATTTTCATATCACACCAATAGCTATCTTACTTAGTTTAGATTAAGTCGCCTCTGTACACTCATGTACTAATGCATTAAGTAATTGCTGCGAATATTCGTAAGCTTTAAGTTAGCTGACAATCGACAATAGTAGCTACACGTTAGCCGACGAGTGTCGGCAATACATTAAATTTGTCAGAAAAAATCTACTACAAGTTTTTTACAAACAATATGAAGCCTAAATCAAAATTCTGTCTTTCCTTGATTTTTTGTTTACATAGAGGCATGCTCATCATTTTTTTCAGAATCCAATCTGAAAAAAATCAAATTTCGGACTTTTCTTATTCTACCGGATCGGTCGATGGCGCTCATGGCCAGCATAAGTATTCACATGTTTATAGCTAAAAATAATTGCCATTCAAAGTAACTTCTATAACATTTTAAAAATAATTTTTTATATCTACAACAAACAGTATTGTATAGTGTCACGTCAAGGTCATAATACTGGCGCGGGATCGAACCCTTGGCCTGGCAAATGTTTTTTTGAACTTTTACTATTGTCTAAAAATGCCCCAGCAGTATGGAAGGTGTGGGCTCGATTCAAAAACAATTCTCTGTTAGTGTTAAACTGCGATGGAATACTCATGCATAACTTGTTTTAAACCATAAAATTTACAATACAATAACAATAAAAATTATTGACAAGAACTATTTTGCAGTAGAATAAAGCTTTAATCTTGGATTACTTACTATATTGTATATCAGATCAAAAAATTAGATAGGGTAGGGACGGGTAACTGTGGTAGGTCCGATAACTGTCGTAGCGACAGTTTTCCCCAGGAAAATAACAGAACTGAAAGTAAAATAATACCTTGCATCGAAGAACAGAGTTCGCTCTTCTAAGCAAGAAATTTCTTTACTGCCAGATCTAATGTTTTCCTGGTGAAAACTGTCGCTACCACAGTTATCGGACCTACCACAGTTACCCGACCCTACCCTACCGTAAAAATTTTCCTGCTTTTTATATTTATACTGCCTGATTTCCCTTGACGTCGATACGTACAAAAATCTTAAAATGGTAAAGCAGTTAAAATTAAAAAAGGTTGATAGTTGCAAGCTTAGCTGCATTCCGACTGTGAAAGTTAATTAAATAAAAACAAACTATTAAGACAAGATTTGCACAATTTAAAAGAATAAGGAATTCCTATTTTCAGTAAATTTAGTTATTTCCTTTAGAATCCGGCGTCACTAGCCCCAACTCACGTATTAAAAACAGTAGTATAATACAATGTAATTTTGTCGTCAATTTTGAATATTCCATCGCAGTTTAACACGAACATTATTTTGGTGTACCATGTACTACAAAAGTTGAAAAAAACATAATTTAAATCTGTCACAAGTTAAATCGGAATAGGTTAAAATGACAACAAGTTAAATCAGCCATGGGTTAAATCGACCATAAGTTAGATATGCCAGGTTAAAAGTGATAAGTTAAATCGGATAAATTAAATGTAGGCAGAATCAGACTTACCTACCCTACCAATTACATCATGCACAAACGACCCCTAACCGTCATTTAAAAAAATAATTTTGTTAGCAGTCGGCTAACTTGTAGGTAGATTTTGTCGGCCAACTTGAAGGTTTGGCCAACACTCGTCGGCTAACTTGTAGAGATAATTGTCGGCTGTGGGCCAATTTTGGGCTGATTTAAAGCTTCCTAAATATTCATTTTCCAACAACTAGGACAGTTTAATTCCAGCATGCATAATAATTAATAATTTTCATATTTGTACATTGCGAAGGCAAGACTTGTACGTAGAATTGAAAAGTCCAGCTCATTTAGGTTTTTTTTGCTATGAACAGTCAGTGGACATTGATTAGATTTAAATGCTCAGATTTATATTTAAATGCTAAAAAATTACTATCTAAATGCACAGCATTTAAATTTAAATACTCAGCATTTAGATATAATTCTCAATCCGTTCAAATCAGCAGACCAATCAGGGAGCTGACTGACGGCCCTAACTTTTTATGAAAATCTAGTCACAAAACCATCATCGTTCATGTGTGGATGTAACTTTTCAATCGTAGTTGAAATACCAAAACATTTAAATCTAAATAATGTCCACTGACTGATGAACTTGCAACTAAAGTGACAAAAATTAAAGGCATTTAATGTGCGCAAAGCAACTACACTCATTCGGATAGGCACGTAGTTATATTTGATATTGATGAATGTTGAATCGTTAATTAAATCGTAAAGTCGCAGGTACAATTACAATAATCAAACAAAAGCGTAGAATCGTGAGGAAGTTGACCATGATTTCACCAGTGACTATAACTAGAGTTAACTTGGTAAAGGTGACTATAGTTGGCGTACATTTACGAGTGAACTGTAATTAGTTAACTTGTTAACTCGTTTTAGGGAAATGACACATCCTTGTACTAGGTCAGATGGTGAGATCGAGGTCGACGGTCAAGCAAAATATTAGGTTCGCCGACATAATCACTACTACACTACGCTGTTGTTAATTATAGGAAATTCAGCTGCCGCTGAACCTGAAGAACTTTGAAATTCATTTAACTGTTAACAGTCTGACTTATCATTTGTCTTTCACGAATATCAAGTATAATACGTAAACACTATTATTAAAACCATACATTAATAGCTGCACAACAATTGTATAATATTAGTTCACTGTAATTGCAAACTACTTAGAAGGCTAACTTTAAAATAGTAAAATCTGAAAGTAGGATCAGCAAGAAGTACAAACTAATACGATATGTACAGCAAAACTTTTGTCAAACTGAACTGAAAAATACTTCAAAGAAAATTCAAGCAGACGCAAAGCAAAATTTACCTGTCTTAAGGGATGTTTTAAGCGGTTCAGACTCCATTCAAAGCTACTATTTAATTGCAATTAAATTCTTGAACGCAACAATATTTAATATAAATAAAAGCAGCTCTAATTACCAGAGAAATGCAATGCATTAGTGATTATAAGGATTGCGAATGTTATATACATGTGTGGGAGGTGTCGGTTGGAGCCGGCTGCCGGTGCTGTGGTGGGTGAGCGAGCCGGTCTGGTGGAGCGAACAGCTGATCATATGCCAATGCAACAGTGGAAATCCCAGCCGCCTCACGCCCATGATCTAAGTTCGCCTAAAAAGCTAGTCCCTACTTCAAATTATTTTTCTCTCTTCATATTTGCTCGAATTTCCCACTTTAAAAAATGTACATACTACTACCAATAGAACTCACCGCTCTATGAGTTTTTTATTCCTTAAATGTTGAAAACGCCTTCAGTATGTAGACTCTCACTTTAAAAAGAATAGAGTCGTAGAGTACGCAAATATGGGGGGTTGCAGGTGTTTTATTCTTGTAGCTCAAGATAATTGGGTGTAGGTACCGTAAATGTGGGGGGTTGTGGGTTTTTTATGCTCTATACTCAAGGTAATTGGGTGTAGAATACGCAAATATGGGGGGTTGTGGGTGTTTTATTCTCTATGCCCAAAAAAGCGTATTTATCAATTTCTAAACATAAAACACCAATTGGTTTCACTGAATTCTCACGTAACAACTAGTTTCAGTTCGTGAGTGTAATTCTTCGTCGCTATAACAACTACATGTCATGTCATGTGTGCAATACAGTATTATTACAACTGACCGCACAATATTTTAAGTGACTAATTTGATAGTTATATATTATTAATTTTTAATACATCTGTGCACGTGATCACGTTGGATGATAATAAGATTAAGTGATTTTAAAGTGATAACTGAATTAGGAAGAAATGATAAGGTGATTTGATTTATGTAGAAAAGCAATAGATAGAGTTTAAAATTAAAACTGCAATTTAAATTAAAATACTTACAGATTTTAAAAATATATGGTATTTATATATATGACGGATTAAATAGAAATATTGACGCAATCAAACAATAACAGTAAAAATGTATGCTGTTTTGTTCGCCAGTGCTTCGTCGTAACAAGGTAAAGGTAGCCCGTGAGTATTGTCAGGGTCGTTTTCACTGGAGTTATTCATCGAATTTCCAAATCGAGATTTAGTTGGTTCCCCAGTGCCATTATTGTTCCGGGTAATGAAAGAAACATTTTCTTTACAATCGACGTTAGCTCCCACTTCTACAACTGTAAAATCAAAGTTAATTTAGTGTTTCTTTCCTTACTAGTTAGATTTATGCTAAATAACAAAATCATTTTTGGCCAGTATATTATGATACGTTGTAATAAGTACGTGCTAAAAATTGAAAGTTATAGAAATTATTGATTGACTCACGCTCCCCTCGATTTCCTTCAAGTGGGTATTCAACTACTGTTAGGGCAGCGGTGGACAGTTCTTGTGAATGGTTCTCTCCCTTTTTGCAGCGTCCATAACAGTAGTTAATAAAATAGAGAATAACAAAAATAAAGCAAATGAGGTAACCAACACGCTAAAAGCTTCCCAGTTAATACTAGCAGTAGTGAGGTCGGTAGTGAAACTGAAAAATTTAAAAAAAAGTAGCCGTAGACCGTAGTAAGTTACATTAACATTATTTTACTTGGCACATTATATCAATTTGATTTACATTATGATAAGTAATGTTGTTATTAATAATTTACTTTTTTTTATAAGATCAACTAATAAACATAAACTCTAAAATTACTTTTGGGACAACTTCCCGAATTCCTCAATTTGTGTAATACTTTCGTCCAGATCCATACGGGTATCACACGGTCTGATAACTTTATTTATTGGCAACCCGGAACGGGCTAAACTGCCTTTCACCATACATGGAGCGAGAAAAATCGTAGTTAAAATCACCAGTAGTTTCATCGTGATCGAAATAGAAAGGGAAATGCTTAATATGTTATGAATATTCACGATAATAAAATTGTTATATTCCCTGGGATTTGATGGACTATTTCTAATAGTTCGAAACAAATTATGGCAAATTAGCAAAGGTAATGTAACATATACAATACACGTAACATGTGGTAAGAAAAGGCAATACTGACAACGGCAATAACAGTTAATTTATTCACCAATACTTACATTCGCAGAACACGCCGATTATGTTTAGAGTAATTTCCTTATTTTAATTCAGTTTCAACTGAACTCAAGCTTTTAACAAATAGTTTCCTTAAATCTATATTACACACATGCATCAGCTATGATATATTCATCATGTCGAAATCATATTTCCACTATGGGCTAATCAGACATTAACCCAGCAATTTTTATTTATGACTTTTTGGATTCCTGAGCCAGGCTGTAATTTTTATTATGTGATAACATGGCATTCCCACCCTTTATTATTACTTCTGTTGTTGCTTTCCTTTTTTTCTAATTTCCCATCAAAAGGCTCGATTTGCTTCCTACTTATTCCTGTCCCACTTGCCTACTTTAAACAGGAAAATTATGTAAAAATAAATTTATTAATTTCAGAACAATATTCAAGTAAATTCATTTACCCTACAAGTGACGTCATTTATGGACGATCTCTAAAATAAATCGTATTTGACTATCGTAATTTATTACAATAAATTTAATATCATTTCAACTTACAACCCAGTAATTCAAGTCAAACCAATTCATTGTAAATTATTTTTAATACCCGTGTATTACTTTAACTTGGAATTCTACAAAATACGCCGCCAAAAATGAAATTTTTTCCAACTCAAAAATTTATAATTTAATTAATATTGCAACTTGGAATTTTGAATACAAATAATGATGTGTAGCATTATTAGTAAATTGTGTCTGTCATAATATAACTAGTCAGCTTCAGTGCTTAGTACCGTATCTATAACCCCAGATGTAGGCTTCTTATTCACTGCTAAATTCACAGCAGAACTTTCCTCTGCCCCTTCATCATCTTTGTTCGTGTTTCGACTTCTAGGATGTACAGGCGGCGCCGGCGGCGGAGGATTATTTGCGTTAAGTTTTTGATTCTTGAGATTTTGAATTTCATACGCTTTCACAAGTTCACGCATTCCTACAAGCATTCTTTTATTTGGGTTGAGGATCGTGGATGTTCCAATATGGCCGAATTCCCTATCATCCGCATCCCATCTGTCAATATTTTTTCTACTGCTACGTCGTGACTTTGCTGTGGGAGATCTAATTTTTCCGCTCGCATGGTCGTCTTCATTTTTTATGGCATTTTTCGATTTTATTGAGTGCTTCGTTCGATGGTATTGGGGACTGTCTTTGTCTTTAATAAGGCGGGTGGGAGTGGGGCTCGGACTCGGACTCGGACTCGGTGAACGAGTCCGGCTTCGAGGAGAACCGCTGTTACTGCTGCAAGCGCCATTATTTCCGCTACAAGCCTCACGGTCACGGTCACGGTCTGAACGAGGTTTAGCCCTGGATGGCAATTTTTTTAGAGTTTCATTAGCGGGGTTAGGGGTTGGGTTTGATGGCAACGATTCAGCGTTAGGTCCAATTCCAGCCGCAACCGAAGCCGCGTTGACCGAAGCCGAAGTTTTCAGATCTGTTGAAGGATCCGCTAGATCCTGGTGGTCCTCAGTTTCGGATGTACGCCTAACGCTCTTATGCTTACTATGACTCCTACGGCTACGGCTATGACTATAACTATGTGACAAACCAGCTGCTATAATTTTTTGATGTTGCCGGGCAACGAGCTCTGCCGGAGTTTCACCCTCATTTTCGGTTTCGTTGTCCAACCCTGCGAGACCGAGACCGAGACCGTATTTTGTCCCAAACTTGTTTGAAGTTCGTCTCATTTTACCCCTTCCGCCATCGCCATCAACGATGAGACCACCGGTGGCCGTTACGGTTGCACTGAGTTTCTTTGAAAGGTGATTTCGCCTTGAGAAGGATGCATGGAAGGAAGTGGGAGGCATCTTGGAAGAGCGTATTCCCCCATTCTGTGGGTCACTGTCCGCACCTTGTCCTTGAGGTGACGAAACAAAATAATCTACATCAAAATTAATTTGGTAGAAATTATTCAAAATTTTGTTTTATATTCTATGGAGTTCTCAACTTAATTATTAGGAGAGACTGTGAGACTGGGGACCTGTAAACTATTAAATACATGTATTATATGCGTGTACTCTGAGCTTCTGAACTCTGTAAAAACATTTCATTTCACATTTCACTGTCTTATTAAATAATATTACATAGAATTTACAAAATTACGCAGTTTTGAAATGTATGAAATGTTCCATTTACATGTTTTTAAAATGTGCAAAATATTCTATTTGTTGGTTTTTAGAATGTGCAAAATATTTGAACTCCGCAATTTTGAGATGTGCGAAATGTTCTATTTTACATGCTTTTGAAATGTGCAAGATATTCTATTTGTAGGTTTTTGAAATGTGCAAAATATTTAAATTCCACATTTTTGAATTGTGCGAAATGTTCTATTTTACATGTTTTTTTTAATGTGCAAAATATTCTATTTGTAGGTTTTTGGAATGTGCAAAATATTCTACTTACATGCTAATAAAATGTGCATGCTTTTAAAATGTACAGAATGTTCTATTTACATGTTTTTGCGCTCGTGATGTTTGAACTTTGTGTACATAGTAGACAGTGTATGTAATTACATTAATAACTTTGAGCTAAAAATATGGAAATGGGCAAAATTTTGTGTTCATTTCAAGTTTTTGCCATTTCGTTATACAATGAAAATTTTATTACCAAATGGTTTATTAATCGCATTTCCATAGATCCCCGAACCAGTACGAACTTTGACCCCACCCGGTCTTCCAGATTGACGTCCTGTATACTTATTTCCCGGGAGTAATGATGTAGGACCCTTCGTCTTGGAAGTTATGGTGGCAGTGTTGGGGAGTCCACCGACACCACCAATGATGCCTGCAGCAGGCACCTTACCATGTAGAAGAGCTGCGTCGTGGTGAAGCTTTCGACGGGTGCGATAGGTCATTGTTGAGATGCAGGAAGTGGAAGGGGCGGTAGAGGCTCTGCCACCCGGCGTCCCACCATCCACAGAAAAGAGTGGACCACGAACGAGCTCATCTAAATCGTCTATTCTTGGGTCTGTAATCAAAATGCGTGAGTCGATTAAATGCCAAATATATTAATAATTGTATTCAATTAAAACTAGTAATTTAGTTTAAATTAATCATCAGGGGTACTACTCGTACTCGTACTACTGTCGCCAGGAAGTATGTAATATGTTTCAAAAATTAAATACATAATGCAGAATTTAATCCAATATGTTTTTATTCGCTCATTTAAAAAATTCTAATAGGCATCGTACCAATGTGATGAGAAAAGAATAAAAATGGCCTACAGATATCTAATTTAAGCAATTAAAATGAGCTATGTAAGAAAAATTAAATGGTATTGACGCTTAAAACGTTATTTAGGAGTTTTTTCCAAGTCCAAAAGGTCCTATTTAGGTATATGTTTTGGAGAAGGAAAAAATTTTGTACGTACATGTTTTTGAAATGTGCCAAATGTTTAATTTACAGTTTTTTGAAATGTGCAAAATGCCCAATTTACATGTTTTTGAAATTTTTAAAATGTTCTATTTATGTACCTACATTTTATTTTAAAAGGCGCACACGCACACTATTCTATTTTTTCTATTCAAATTTTTAGGAATGCTCAAACTGTCATATTTTTGCATTTTCTCAAAAGGTGCAAAATGTGTTTTTTTACGTTTTTTTGAAATGCGAGAAAAAATGTCTCTTTACATGTTTTGAAAATGAGTAAAATGTTCTATTTATACGTTTCTGAAATGTACATAATGTCCTATTTACATTATTTTAAAAAGTGCAAAATGCTTGATTTAATTAACTGCATGCTTTTCAAAAAGCATGACGTTTTAACAATTTTGTAAATAGTATTTTTAGCTAAATACGGATATGGGTCGTTTTAGTTCTTCACACTTCACACATGCCATATTTAAATCCTTGTTTCAGACAAATCGTATTTAATTAGACTATTATAATATTGATTGGAAATAATAATTAAAATAATACAAAGAGATTATTAAATTACCTATCAACAATGCTTGTTTAGAATGTGCCACTGCTGTTGATTCTTCAGCCATTGAGGCTACTATCGACGTCCCTGTCACATGCTTCCTGAATAATAATTTCTGACTCTCCGCATGGCTTAGCTCAGCGACGGACGAGCCCTTAATTTCTAGGTCCGTTCCAGTTGCAAGTAAATTTGGAGTTGGTGGTTGTGAAGCATCCGCATTCTGTTTTTGCCCTTCCTGATTTAATTCGAAATTATCGGGGCCACCGGGAGTGTTACCGAAACGGTTCCTAAGACCAGAATTAGCTGCTGATGGTGGTGTGGCTAGGACCAGAGTGTTAAGAAATTATTAATGAATTAAAATTTATGTTTTACTCACACACGGGAATGGCGCGACATAACACACAAAAGTTTCTAAAAGACTTAATTAAAAACATCAGGCTAGTTCACTATATATAATTCACTTAAATAACTTCTTCAGTTCTTACGTTTTCGATTTTGAGCTTCAGAATCAGCAAATATTGGACTTTTAGTTGGCGAAGGTGACAACAACGGAGATCTTTCCACTGAACTTAGTTTTCCATCTTTATTTTCACTATTGTCAGTATTTCTTGAGCTCTGCTTCGAACTTGGTTTGAGCTTGTCTTTGTTGTCATTATTGTGAGAACCAGGAGTAGCATAATCAAAAGCTGATTTTATCATTTGAAGAATTCCATGTGGCGTAGTACGAGCATTAGCATTATTTGTAGGCGCACTATTATTGCCGTCTTCATTTTTTGAAATAATTTTCTTGTGCTTTTTATCAGCTGAACTCGCGATTACCAATACGGGGAGCGGGACAGGGTTTCGATGTGCTGGGTCAGTAAGTTTTTCTTCGTCTGTCTCTTTCGTCGCAGCTTTTCCCTTCCCCCATGGTTTAAATACAAGGCCTTGTTTAATGCCAGGAAATTGTTCAGGTGGATCTTTTCTATCGGGACGTCTTGGTCTTTCGTTCTTTTTGACAGAAACTGAAAAAGCGGGTTGTTTACTTTCTAGATTAGAAACTTTTTGAATGCTTTGGGATCGTGGTTTTGATTTTAATTCTCTTGACTTAGATTTCGTAATGTACTTTTCTCCAGATGTAGTAGTAGTAGTTTCCCCAGGACCAGAACCGGAGCCAGAGCCAGGATTCGCTTTTGGTGGTTGTAGTTCAGTTCCTTTTATTTTTGTTTTGTCAGTTTTGGCTTTGGTTCTGTTCTGATTCGTTTCAGCGTTATAATTATTGTCACTTAGCTTTAATCCAGACTTACTACTAAGAGCGTCAGTTTTAATTTTCTCCATAATTTCCAAACCATTTTCAATAATTGTTGTGATCGGGAGGAATTTTGATTTAGGATTTTGATTTTTAAGATGATTTTTAAAGTATTTTTGGTATCTTTGTTCCTCAATTTTCAACTCAGTTTTAATATGATGATTACGATTGTATTTGGATTTGGAAATAGGATTTAAATTTGGCGCGTCTAAAGTGTCTGACTCGTCGTGGTTTTGTACGGGACCGGGACCGGAACCGGGAGATGGCACTTTTAGTGTTGTTGGAGGTGGTGTAGTTGTATTTGAAAATTTCTCATCAGTTTCGTCAGTTTTATTGTTGGCATTGTGATTGTTGACACGGAACCCGAGCCTGAGGTCATCCGAAGATTCTTTTGTATTGAAATTTTTAGTTACTTTGCCTTTACCTGTGCTGGTTCCCGTAGTTGTCGTTGAGGCTGTTGTAAAGGCAAGGTGGATACCGTTATTCATACTCCGGCTGACTAAGCCCAAGGATAGACTCTTCCCGACGAACAATTCACAGACTTCCTTGCTACACCTCAGTTTATTCAGAATTCTTTGTTCTTCAGATTCACTGATTTTGACGGGCGGGGTTAACCTCTCCATGTGGAAGGCCCTTCCAGGAAGGGTTAGTTGTTGTTAGTTAGTCGCATATACTTTTGTGGCAATAATGGTTATTTCTGTGGGTCGTCCGGTTCTGGTGGTAGACGTTTTTAGCGCCATAATTTATTACTGATTTAAAGCTTTCATGATGAGAATAGTGCTGCATTACTTTGTAAGTTAAATTTACTATGTAATTAGTAATTTAATAGCAGTACAGTACCTAATTAAGTATGCTTTCGTGCCCATGATATGCGTGATTGATAATTTGGTTAAATTAATTATGTTTTGGGTTAAAATTTAAATTCACGTCATTTTTAATTTTGGGTAGTAATGGATTAATGGGTATAATAGTAAATGAATAGTGATTCATTATGCATGACGGTTTTATTACATTTTTTGACAGGCTTCTACGGCTGTCTACCTTTATAATGACATTTCAAAAAATTAGGTTCTGTTCTGACAATTATTAATATTTTTCCTTTAAAATAATCACAAAAAATTAATAAAATTATTAGTTTTTAAATTATTCATGCAAAATTTGGTTATGTTTATTTGAGTTTTCACTCTTGCAGGAAATTTTAAATTCACTAATTATACGTCACGGTAACCAATCAAATAAATTCAGATAGAAATAAAAGGTAATTCAGGGAGGGTCAGATGATGGAGAGATTAATATCTTGGTGTTGTGTCATAATCGCGATTAAAGTTGTATGCAGGTGAGGAATAGTAACGATTGTTGTATGCTGACGTCGTGTAGTAGCGATTGTTGTATGATGATGCTGGTGTGGAATAATAACGATTGCCGTAAGATTGTGTGGAATGCTGATAATAGCGGTTGTGGTTGTAGTTTGGTCCGACTGTTGAATAGCTTCTGTAATAATAATTATTTGGCGCCGAAGTAGAATAGTAATAATACGGATTTTGCATTTTAAGCTCCTGCGCCTGTTTGACCTCGTCAAAAGTTGGTGAATCGCTACAATCTTCGCCCTCAGCTAGACTACCTTCTATTATAGTTGGTCGAACGATACTGATTTTGTAAGTAAGAATCATTGCCTCATCTTCTCCTGCTCTATATGGCTTAAAAAGACCGACAAAGCTATAAACTGGACCCCCCGTCCGCCATCTATGAACTGTGACTGGGGTGGTGTCTTCCTCGATTTTGCTGTCATTGTTGTTGGGGTTGAACATGAGGCCCATGGACTCCATCAGTGCCATGGGACCAGTGGGTTCGGATACTGTTCTAACTTTGCTACTGTACTCTGCCTCACCGGGGTTAACAGATCGATCCCCCACAGTAAGAGCCATATCTACTTTAACAGTAAAGTTCATCCTTTTTTTAGACTTGAGTTTCACGTCAAAATGTATTTGGCTGGAATATCTACATTTATGGATTGTGAAATACCTACAAAAAAAAAGAGGGAAGAATTTTCATTAGGAACGAATTAGGGATCGTCCACAAATGGCGTCATCCCAATTATTGAAAATCGTAGAACTCGCAAAGTCAAAAGATCAGAGAAAAAGAACCATTTTTTAAATTAATTCAAGCTTAAAAAAACACTGCGTTTCGTACCACGTTCCAAAGAGGCCATCGAATAATTCCACATCGGTTGTATTCGTGAAAAATTCGGTATCGTATGTCATGAGCCTCGTAGCATTAAGTAATTTGGGAACACCAACTACTGTCCAGGTATAGTCTGCTTGCATCGAGTCTACTTGTATCTTTCCGTAAAAAGATGTATTAAAATCAAAGTTAGGTTTTGTGTTAGGTAAAACAGTATCACATAGCTAGTAAAACCACCTAGGGGGTAGACACAAATGGTGCCACCCACTTTGAGGGTGGGTCACTTGAAAAAAGATGACACCATATGTTAAAGACAGCCATTTACGCAATGTTTAAGAGGGTGCCAAGGTGGGTCTGGGTAGGTAGAAAAATTTGGTAATTTTGGGTGGCACCATTTGTGTCCGGCCCCATATGTACGTAAATTTTAATTTTCTTACCTCAGATGTAGTACACATCCGAACTGTATTTTTGTCTGCTCCAATACTGGAATTCGTCTCCTCAGTTTGCCCTCGAACGGTAGTAGCAGCAGCTGCAGCTAAAATGCACAGTATAGCAACAACTTTCTGAACGCCCATCTTGGAGTAGAGATGTTGTATCAATTTTATACCCCTCTTAAAATTCAAACCAGCTTGTACGCGAAACCGAAACGGGTAGCAATTTTTGGGAAATGACAGGAGAATGAGAAGCGACTGGAATTAAATGTATTTATACAGAATTTGAGCAGCTCAAATAATTGCAATGATTTCTAACAAGTATTTTAGCAATTGCTAAAATCACGCAACGCTTTAACATAAGCGGAAAAAATCGACGATAATAATTTATTAAAGTTGAATGTCAAGCATACTAGTCACTCAGAGAAGCACTTGGTAAATCACGACTGGGTAAACAACTTTTTGAGCAAATCATGCAGGAAAGTCCTAGTTCAGCATCATTACTTTCAGTCCAGTTTTCAATGGCAGCTTTTAAAATGTATTGCACTTGACATTTTTAGCTGGGAATAAAATTATTGAGGCGTTATTTCCGATGGAAAAATATTGCACGTTTATCTGTCTAAATTTCACGATATTTTAAATTAATTTAATTGTTAGTTTTTTTTGTAATATAATAATTTAAATCGTGATGTACTAATTCATTATTATCATTATCAAGTGCCACACGCTTTCAATTGATTAATAAATGACAAAAGGGAATTAATAGAAATAAACTGAAATCCGTGTTTTTATTAATTCATTATTATATATTTATTGCACAAAAATTAATGACCTTTAAAATTATACATTTTATTTGGGTTCATGTATTAGTCGCACCCAGAGAAGTCGCCCCCGCACTACTCGCACCCACATTAGTCGCACCCAGGTATTAGTCGCCCCCTTGCATCTTGTACCCATCATATTTCCCCCCGTGAAGTATGCAAATAGTCATTATGTGATGACTGAGGACATCCGACATTAAAGATTGCCATTTACATTTATACCTATTTACGTAATGGTTAATCTCATAATGACAAGGTCAAATTATATAGTATTGTTTTCTGATGACGCTATTTGTGGACGATCCCTAACGTAAATCAACTTTTGCTGACATATACTATCGTATACTTTATCAAATTTTGAATTTTTCTACTTGTCTGTGTGTATCCAATAAATTAATTCTGTAGCTATGCTGCGCTGTAATTAAAAGTGTATTAATTGTTTCAATGAAAATAATAATTAATGGCATAATAATCATATCAATTTAATTTTATTAAAATTAAATATTTTCCAGTATTGTTAATTTGTTAATAATTCTTGACCGTGAATAAGATTAACATGTAAAAAAAATGAAATTTATTTAATAAAGATTTTTGCACAATTCCTGGTCAAATATTAATGTTGAAAAAGACAGAGAGCTGATCGAGGTTGTGAGGTCAAAATCTTAGCCCCATTTAGACACACAGTGTCCTACACTAACATCCCATCTTTGACCTGGTGGACAGTTCCGGTAGTTGTGACCCACAGGATTGTTTTGCTGTCTTCTGGGTGGATAACGAGCTGGGATGATCCATCCTGTTGTCGTCCCAATCACAAACACGAAGACAAGTGCCACTGCGATGAACACTAAACTTCGGTTCATATTTTCTATGCAGTACAAAAAGAATTAAAATAATAATTATTATTTATCCTGATAGTAAGAAAAAATTCAACTGGTGGTCTCACGTATTTAAATGTATTTAATTCAAATTATTATGACGTGTGAGGTTTACAATTCAATATGAGGCTGATTACTGATTACCTACCTTTGTTTCTTACTTTTACTTTTAGAAGGAAAGTGAATTTCTGTTGTTTTCCAAGCTTGCTTATTTACGGTTCTCGATTTCTGATTTAACAAGTAGTAGTTTTAGGTAGATATATTGAATTTGCTTCGTCTGAGTGAAATGAACTACTGACACGCTCCAAAGAATTATTACACTTTTTTGTATTCGCAGCTTAAATAAATATGTTTAGTAAAAATTTGTTTTTTATTGGATTAATCTAATCCAACGTCGTATGTTTCCTATTGCCACATCACACAACTGACAGTTGACAGTATTTTTTTTAACTTACTGACTTTTGCCCTGGAGGTCAACTAGATAGGATCAAAATAAAACGAAGATGTAGCAAGTTTTTTCTGTAATAGTCATGTCATAATCATAAGAGATCTGTAGTATGACACTGTATAGTATTGGCTAATAGTTTGATGACGTCGTTGGTGGACCACCCCTATAATGGCATCCATTAAGCATACATAATATTATTATTGTGCAGAGAAGTTTAGGAAAATTACATAAATGGGTGGCTCAAAATAGTAAGATAACACAAATCATTGCTCAAATTGTGTAACTACTTTACCCACAACAACATCAACAGGAAGAGTACAACTTTCTGCCCATATGTCAACTATATGAAGAGTTTTTTTAGAAAACGGGTAAATGGGATGGGGTCAAAGCAAATTTTACAGGAACAACGAACAACGAAAAAAAGAATTGTTTTTTTTACTTTTTTTGAACTCATATTTTTACCTACAGATACTGTAAAGGACTTGACCCGTTTTCCAAATAAAAAAGAAATTGCTATTTTACAAATTGTTTCAGTTAAAAGTTTGATCTTTAACATTTAACACAGTAGCGTATCTAGTTGAATATGACATTTAATGCAAATAATTTCATTTTTGAAAACAAATCGACTTATCCCGTTTTGCTAAATGACTCTTCATATCCATTCTTTAATAATAAATAGGACGTAATTCAACCACTTACTTAAGTAGGTGCATGAAATCAATGAGTATGCGAGTTTGAAGTTATGGAGTAAATAGTATTATTAGCTCATCGTCAGTTCAGTTTTTTCTTCCTTTCTATTTTTATTACTATTTTGATTACAGTTCAACATTCATAGTTAAATCACGCTTGTAAACTAATAAGTATTATTAATACCATTTTCGTTTTCTTTGTAGCAAATAGTAATAATTAATATTAATTATTAAAAGTATAAAAATGTTTTAACATAGATTCACGTCTATATTTGTACGAATGTAATATATAATCTAAATTACAAAACATACACCTTTTAAAATAATTTCGAAATTCGTGGACATACGATACAGGTATAATGGGTGATAGTTAATTAGTCCTATACTTTTAGATTATTCCTACGTAAATAGAACATTTTTTAATTTTCAAACACATGTAAATGAAACAATTCTGTACTTTAAAAACACAATAAATTTTGAAAATGTTTTCAAAAATGTGCAAATGAAACATTTTGCAGGGGTTAAAAACCAGTAAATAAAACGTTTTACACTTTTCCAAAACTTGCACTTTTGTATAACTTGTAAATGAAATGTTTTGGAATTTTAAAAACTCCTAAAAGTCACGCAGTGGCTGCAAAAGGTAAATAGAAGAGTGCAAGCATATGTTACGCATTTAGGTACCTACATAACAAAGTATGTGTGCATTTATGAGCAATAGGAATCGAACTTTTCAGGAGAGGGGGGGGGGGAGTGGAGACAATGGGACCCTGCAATGTAGGTAAGGATAGAAGATAACGTCATTTCTCTGTAGTAAATGTTTGAATCGTAAATACAGTGAATTTTAGTTAGCCTCGAGGTGGGGACCAGGCACTCCACTGAGAGACACACTTCTTCACCCTGTCATCCCACCTTTCATAGTCTCTACAATGTTTATACAGATACCGAATCCGATCGCTGGTACTGGTGCTAGCACCCACAGCACGTTTCTCCAGTTCATAATGCCCAGTTGGAGTCCTCGATGCCCGTGTCAATTCCAATGTTTTCATATCTGTTTTACTTATAATGTTATTTCCAGCAGCGACGAATTCTGTAATAACAAGTCCCAGAACCAGAACCAGAAGTAGCGCTGGTCCTACAGAAGCAATATTAGTAGTAGCCGACCTACTGCAACCCATTTTCGCAAGTTGATAAAACGAATAAAATCTGTAAGTAAATGTGTAAAAAAATAATTAAATTAGTCTATAATTTAGATTCAGTAGTCAATTCCTTTTTTAGTAACTGCTTTAATTCAACTGCATGTACTATGCTATTTAATAATATTACATTGCGCATTGGTTGCTAATCGTATAATCGTAAGTTATTTGATAAAACCCATATTTTAGTTACATTTACCAAATATTTTTAAATTAGAGAAAGGATATTAAATTAAACTTGTTAAAAGTACAAAAATAGGGGAACCTAGTTCCCAGTTTACCTCCGTGTGGAAATTTACAAATTACAAAAAAGTAGTAGCAAAGTACATATAGGAATTAGGAATGCTGGAAATATGTAGAAATAATGCTTTGTGATGCGGAGGCAGAGAGGCAGGATATTATGCTTAAGAAAGCTTCTCTTCTTCTAATTTGCAGTTCTTCTGCAGTGAATTGAATGGACATTACAAAATTACAAACTTACTTACTGCCTAAAATGATACTATAAGAATGTCACGCAGTAAAATAGTGAATAATTTTATTGTAATAATTATTTAAAATTTCCTTCTAATCATTATTCCTGTATTTCCTTTACTGGGAAATCAATTCAAAAAGGGCGTGCGTGGTGCGTGCTGATTGGCAATGTGGTCAATTGAGTTATAAATGTTTATCTGTTTTCATTTTTTCATGTGTGGTTGGTTCGCTATTTGACACTTCTGATTTCCGGTGAATAATTTTGTACTCGTACTTGCAATGTTAAAAGTTTTTCCTGCCTCATTCTAATAATAAAGCAGAATTCAAGAATTTCGGGGTGGTCCATAAATAGCACTACGGTTAGGGTTTACTCCGGTTTACTACTTTTACTTTTGGATATTGATGCAGCTATCCCATGTTAAAGAGTGCCCATTTACGCAATGGCTATATAAGCTAAGCTGATGTGAGAGAAGTCATAGGCCATAAATATTAAACAATAACTGAGATGATGAGAGTATAGTTGTACCAATTCTTGAAAATATTTTATTTCACTTGAAAATTAAAATTAAATACTGGTTATTTTTATGAGTCATAAAATACTATACACAAATATAGTTTCTTCTATATTGATATTTTGAATTAATTACTGATTGTCAATTTTGTACCAAATACGCAAGCAAAGCAACGTACCACATAATATCGCTATATAGTATATAGCTCTAGCTCCGTTCGTTTAAAAGGCTGTTACTTAATTTCACTTTAATTTTTGGCTAAAATACATTTTTTTTCATTTGTACAAAGTTACTACAAAACACGATTGATGATAATGATGCTGCTGTTTACTGACGACGCGAGCTGTTTAAAAATGACGAGCAATTTATTCTATTTTTTATCACAAATTAGGAATTCCACCCACTGAGTCATTTAGCACGTAACACAAGTAAGTCAACTAATATTTAACCACGCAAAGCCACAAACCGTCAATGAACTACTGGAACTATATATTGGCACACACTGAAACTTCCAAAAATAGAAATACTACACAATTAAGTCAGTATATGTATACATGTCATAATAGGCACGAATCTTCGTAAATTTTTAGGTTTTTATCACACGTCATATTATGTGATACGGATAAAAAATTTGTGTTAAAACTGGTGCTTTCTTGACTTGTTAGAGAAAGGTTGAGTAGAATTTTTGCAGAATTTTTAGGGAAATCTAAAAATTCATTTAAACTTTTAATACTTCTTCCATATAACATGAAAATAATTCGATAATTCATTTTTTCATTCAGCCAGGCCGGAGCCAGAGCCAGGTTGGTTTGGAGCTTAGGATGGATTAGTTAGCATTAGCTTGTGCTTGAGCAATGACTTCTTGAAGCTTTTGTTCAAATTCTGGTGGAAGGCTGAAAAGTCCACACACTTTATTAGCTGGAACGGATCTGTCCATCATTTTAGGATAGGGCAAGTTCAGGTTGGACATAATGAGCTTGAATTCTTCCAGATCCTTTGTAAGACGGGGATTAAATTTCTTCTCCTCTCCTATGGTTGAGCATAGTACACCTGCAACAAACAATACATAAAATAATAGCTTTTTAACTTCAATATTCAATAGTAAAGCATACCAGACCAACAACAATGATCCAAATACAATGCTTATAATTCGAGCATCAATTTTGAAGTTAAAGCAATCTAAAAGTAGGTTAGTACAGATTGTCATAGCACTTACCTTTGTAATCGTGGGCAGGAAAGACAAGGTAGTCGTCAGGAAGTTGAAAGAGTTTATCATGGACTGAGTGGTACAAAGTTTCGGAGTCACCTTCTTGGAAATCAGTTCGGCCGCATCCTCTGTAAATGATAAATACAATACAACGTTCAACGAAATAAGTTAAAGTACTTTTACTTTTAAAATTGATTCACTTGCAATTGACCTCAAAGGAGTATAAAAAATAAAATACGTTGTTTAAGTATATTTTGTATAGTTTAAATTACAAACCAGCCAAAGACTAAATTATTAAAAATTAGGAATAAATAATTAAAGTGTGTTTGCATATTAAAGTCAAAGCTCATCTTAATGTGTAATGAAACAGCTAAGCAAATTGCATATACATAGACGATATCTATCTCGTGATTGAAGAGTCAAAATGACCCATTTTCAATTTAAGCTAGAATCAAAATTTGGGCTTTTTCAAACGACACTTATAAATGAAATAGGTCTCTACAATGTTAATTATTATGAGTTTTGCGAGTTTTTGAAAAGTATATAGGTTTTCATTTTTTTGCTTTTGAAATGCGTAAATTAGTGTAAAATATCCTACGTTGGTACGTTTTTAAAAGTTCAAAATGTTCTATTTACATGCTTTTAATAAGTCTAAAATATTCTATTTAAATGATTTTGTAAAGTTTAAAAGTAAAATACCAATTCACAAATTAATAAAAAGTGTAAAAATATTCTATTTACATGCTATTAGGAACTTCATATTTGATATTTTTTAGGTTTCATAAATTGTGAATTTTGTTTTTAGCTTAAATTGGATACGGATAGGATCGATCCCATTGAATCTTCACTGACAAGATTGCATGACTTTTTATATTTCTTTCAAAGTAGACAGAAGACAGGACAGAACCGCGTCATTTACGTGCAAACAAATGGTAAGATAATAAACAGTAAACACACTCACCGGATGAGAAGTGTGTCACCCGTAAAAACTCTTCGTCCCTCATGAAAGACATAACTAACACAGCCACTTGTGTGTCCCGGAGTCGGTCGAACCTACAAAATAATAAACAAATTAAAAAGAAACATAATTTAGGAATCAAGTACAATACAAAAAGAACTGAATAATAATAAAATTTATTTTTAGTTAAATGTCAGCTACGTCAGTTGAAAATTGATACAAAAAATTTAAAACTAGTAAACTAAAAAAATTAAGTATCAAAATGTGCCAAGTACCTCAAGTTGTAATGCTCCAATATTAACAATTTGGTCGGGTTCCAAGAATTTATCAGCAATAGCACCCGCAGCCGTAGCAATTGCACTGGAGACGCCTCGTCCCAACATCTTCTTGAGAAGCCCAGTTCCAGTGATATGGTCCGCATGACAATGTGTATTTATGACATAAGTCAAATTCAAGTCAAGGTCCTTTACGAGCTGAGCATCACGGTCTGCCAAGTCGAAGACTGGGTCTATTAAAACTGCCTCGCGGGACGCAGGGTCAGCGATTAAATACGTGTAAGTGCAGCTTTCACGGTCGAAAAGCTGATTGTCAACACACACACACACAGAGCATCCCCATCACCACACAGATCAGCAGGCAGAGTGGCAGGCATATGAAAAAATAAAAACATAAAAAATGCAAAAATAAATACCAAGTCGTGATTCAACCATAATACATTATATAATTTCCTAAGTAATAAATCTGGCAGTTAAAGACTGACAGGGAGCTGAGGATCCCCAGATGCCAGATGGCAAATTTTATCTTCTACAAACTAAAATCTACAAAATAGATGCGTCGCTGTTGGTCTCGGACTCTCGGCCAGGCAGTCGGTGCATCGGCAGAGCCACAGGCCACAGCATCAAAAATAACATACATCGTTTAACTGAAATATCCCACAACTGACAGCAATCACAGATTTATTATGTTCTACGAAAAAAATATAATGGCAAAAATAACCAAGGAATGTGCACAAGGTTACGATTTTATAAAAATAGTTGAGGTTGACATAATACGTTGTCTGCATGTCGTAAGCAAAAATAATAAGTTTCATAATAATATTTTCTTATAAATATGTTTTTGTTACCTGGCGAAAGACGAATTTCTCATCTTGATAAATTGGAGTGGTAGCCATACTGAAAGATTGTAGTCGGCAGAATTTCAATTTGTAAGGATCCAAAGTATTCTTGCTTTGTTTTATAAGGATGGATGATGAAGGATTAATGTTTACTAAACGGGATAGAAGTCGGAGGGAATTCATTTTATTATTTATTTAAGATTTAGTTAAAAACGAAATGAAGAAAATTAAAACGCTACACTAATTTAAATGTAATTTTTGTGGCCTGACTGTTGTGCTGTAAAGTAGTAAAAGTTCTAAACTATTCTTCGATTAGATTAGATTTTGTACGTTTTTAGTTTTTAGTACTATCGTGAATGGTGGTCGTGGTCGTGAGTCGTGAGGATGTTGTTTAAACTGAGTCCGCATTAAAATAACTCATCTGTTGGTTGTCGTTGTCACGTCACTGTTTTTCTAAGAACTGCAAAAATAAATACGGTATTGCGAAATGAGTAGACTTGACTACTATTTATATAACTAACTAGTTAATCTTACTGATGATGAATTGATCAAATATTACATCAATCACAGAATCACAGATTAAATTAACTCCACTACAATCTGTCACTTCGTAAGTGTCGACTTTATAAGCACTAAATTTAATGTTAATTGACTTTATTTTAATTTTATTAAGCCACGTTTTTGTTGTATTTTCTACAATTTAAATTTAAAAAATCACCAGGCTCGCCACAGCTTAGGATCATTAATAGGTAAGATGCCTATTGCGTCTACAGCCTACTTAGCCGATGCTACTAACTAATGCTTGTTTAGGTAATTATAACCATTGCAGCTGATTGCACAAGACAATGTGTTAAGTACATTCATGTGACACTCAACGCTGATAATTTTTAATTATACCTATTAACTTATTTTGTATTTATACGTAAGAATTTACGTGCTAATGGTCAATCCCCTCAATCAGACGTCACTGGTGTGACGCCTGATCATCATGATCCTCAAGCTATTATTGTACGAAACTTAATCTAAACATAATTAAAAATTAATTAACAATCGCGATCGGAGGCAAAAACGAGTAACAACAAAACTCACGACATATATACAACATATATAATACGGCATAAGGAAGGTATAACTATGTAGCAGCATATTAGTATTTACAATCAACAATTTAGCTTAATTATGTACTACTACTGGCAACTGGGACTGGAATTCTGGTAACCATGAAAATAATCTTAGTCAACAACACAGACAACAGTCAAGAGTCAGGAGTAGGTCGTTCGTAGGTCTGTATCAGTCTAAGGCAACTCAATAATTATTAAGCAGTTGGCAGTTGAAGGAAGCATAAATGACTAAGTACCTGAATCTGACTTTTCTTTTTTGTTCTGAATTTGAAGTTTTACTAAGAATTTTGAATGTTAGTGGTTTCGTATAATTTCGTATTTCAAAATAAAATATCACACAAAATTTGAAATACAGCTACAGCCACAGCTCTACCTTAAATGTATTTACGTCATACGTGACAACTAACAACTGTGCTGTGACTGAATCGACTCGAATTTAAATACTAAAGAAAACAAAAAAATAATTTTTAATTTTGAATGATAATAAAAACTGCATAGCTCCAAATACTGTGAATTGATTGGCTATTTGCTATTATGAATTCGGATTCGACGAAATTACGAAGGTCGCATAGCATACTGCATACTTCTGGCTGGACGGACTCTGGAGCTCAATAATTTATTTTCTAATTCAGATTGAATTGATTGGTAAGTACTTTAAATAAAAAAAACTAATTTGGTTGTTGATTCAGTTAATGCGCATCAGTCCTATAAACAGCAATAATTACTTAATTACAGAACTACGGTTGCCACGCCAAAAATTGCTTACCTGGAATTGGGAAACACTGGACCTGGATTCACTTCGTTGATTTACATCTTGTTTTGTTGGTACAGCCGGAGTTAGCTGGAGCCTTTAACGTTATCTACATATAGAAAAAAGGACAAAACAACAGACGGGATCCGGGATGAGAATATTAAATTCATACATAAAGCGGCAGTGAGATAACAGCTGACTTGAGAGTAGTTGAGAGTTTGAGAGTGACGGCGAATCTTTAAAGTGCAGTACTTTAAAAGCAGTCCACATACTACTTCGTGATGTACTAGGAGGGGGGGGGTATAACTTTTCGCTGTTGTTTATGCTTCAATATTTTTGAAATAATTATTTAATTAATAAAACTAATGACATTTTTAAAAAGGTTACTTTTAAAAATAAGAAGTCCCTTATTAGTACACATTTTTATAGACATAGTTTATGCACAGCCCTAAAACTGAAAACATACTAAAGTAGCTATAAAGTACAATCGCTCGGGGGCTGAGGAAAAAACCTTGAATTCAACAGCTCTTTTTAGTTTTAAACGAGATCATCATGTACATAACTGAATACTATGCTTTTTAGCATCGGCTTTTGCTTCGGAATGGTCCATAAATGATGTAAACCACAGTGACACTGTTGTTTTAGTACTGCCCCACCCTCATGTCATCAATTTAACACTAGGAAAATAATTAAATTTTTGTCTTGAAATATGACATCAATACCCAACTAGACCCACCCAGAGTACCAATAACATTATTTACAGACAATCCCAAACATGTACATTACCTGCAACGAACATCGCACGTACATACAACATGCTATACCTATACAATTGGTTGTAGAAACAGCTGATAAAGGAAAACAAACGAGCAGAACCAAAGCCATTAAAAAGTTTACTATATACTGCTGCTGCTGAGGGGCTTTGAGTTTTTGAGTCAGTCCTCGAGTCTCTTTGCTTCACTGATGACTGAACTCACTTTTTTGAATTCACTTCGCATGGAAACAGCGAGTAGACAACATCCAACATCAAAGTCTTCATATAGTCCTTCTTCCTTTGTCACGTATCAAAAAAGGAATAGAAAAAAGTGTTCAAAAATAATTATTATCAAATCCCAGATAATTCTTCATTGCATTATTATTTGCATAAGGAAGAACATTACGAACTAGTGCTGCAGTCTGCTGAAGCAGACAACTAAATATACATGTTAGAATTTTTAAGAGTTTGCACACTTTTGCAAGAATTCTCTCCTCTCGTACATTTGATTGCTGAGCAAATTAGCAAATAAATAACTATTTTGTACTAACAACTAACTTTTTTAGCAATAATACATCACTTGTTGGTTAAATGGACTGACTGCCAACTGATATATACCTACCGTCAACCGTCTACTTTGACACTTGCAACTGTCTGTTGACTGTGCTTGTTGTAACTTTTGTGTAATAATTTTAAAGTTAAATTGCTGACTGACTCGACAATATCTGGGTACTGTACAGTTAACAGTGTTTAAGCTATCTATATATTTTAAAGTGTAAATTGTCAGTGAGCTCACAAAAAGTGGTTGACTCACCGCAGTTAAATTCGCTTTAAATTCGATATAACTATTTTCATCATTGCATCGATGTAACTATTATCTGCTTTGTCAACGTCCTCCGTCCAAGCGTCCAACAAACCAAGTCACAAGTGGACCATCATATTGAATCGAAATCATAACCACCCCAAGACTCAAGACGAGGGCAACAATAATAGCAGAAAACAAGGTTTTAACTTTACTTAACGAAGCATTCAAAAGACATTATAACAAATTACTATTAAAATTGTCGCCACTTCCAAGTTTTGCAACAGCTGACAATAAGATTGTAACCAACCTCAATATTTACAATAATTATTCGAAAACAATTCGATAATAATACACTCCTTTTAATTGACTTATGACGTATGAATTCAAAATTAAAAAACGTCCATGGATTATTTTTTGAATGTTGAATGAAGAAAATATAGACTTGGAAAATCATCGTGTCAGTCATCAATCAATGGTCAACCTCATAAATTGTAGTAAAAGTAATACGCTACATTTTATTAGTACCATTCATTAGATTATCACACTATAACTATCAACGATTTAACTAACAGACAGTCACAGTATCAAGTATCATTGGAGTCATCAGTGCAAGCTGCAAGTTGATTGCGTACATTCGCAAGAAGAAAACATTTCTCACACTTGGTTATACAACAACGATTAAACAAATTAATAATACAATCAACAATAGCTGTTCAAAGCTGAAGAATTTTCATTTTCCCAGCCGTCATTAGTGCAAAAAAAACATTGTAAATGCGTTAACTATTGCTTAATAGTATACACGTTTGACGTTCAGTCAGGCATACAACATACAGTAAGTCAATCAACCAACACCGACAATTGAACAATTAACGCGTATGTATCCGTAAACTAATTTTACATAATAGCATTTTTAAATATAAATGATTAAACTTTGTTGGTAGGTGAGAATTCAATTAAATCTGGATTTATTATTTATGGGATTACGAAACTCTACGATATAATTTCAACTTCATTATTGTTAAGTAAGTCAGTAGTAACCTACGGCTTTTGATTTTTGTGGAAAACATAAATTTGTATTGTTATTGTTTTGAATACTTTTTTGACTTGGCCTTTGTTGATTGTGATCGGTGTCGGTGATCGTGCTATACATTTAATTCTCTAGTTGATTAATCACATACCGTCAACCGCAACCGTGGAAAACTCAAATTGATTTAAATCTGTTTCACTGTGCGGAGTCAAAAATTGGTGTGAATTTTGTGGTAAAACAAGATATCAAAATTGTTCATCAAGTTTCAAAGTTGTGTGATGGATGATGGAATTGGCGAGACTACTGAAACCTGAACAGAAAATAAAACTTTAACCACGCTTTACATTTTGTTACCTTGGTTGTTACATTAGTGCTTACTTTCGATTTCGATCGCAAAAAAAGTTAAAAAACCAAAAAACCTTATTAATTTTAAACTTTTAAAAAATGTTTTGGAAGACGTAGTTTCGAAAATAGTTTAAAAAATTAAAATACAATCACCATCCACAATCCACCAACATTACTGACTTTGTTCTTGAGAAGAATCGAAATCGAAGCAAAAATGTGAAAAATCTTTAGTTTTTCAATGTGCATCAAAGCATCAACACAGGACATTCTCAACCTCCAACCCATTATTACTACTGCAAGCAAATTAAATTCCAAATTAAAAATTAATTCCTTGGTTTCAACGCACTTCCTTCCTTCTACATTTGCCCCAACTAAATGAAATGATTTTCAGCTAAAATGCCTTCTAGCAAGTTTTAATGTTCTAAAACTTGTAAAACACGTATGTACTTAATAACATGAACATTTTTTAAAACAACTTTTGCTCAGTTAGAATATCGAATTCGAAATCAAGCAAAAAAAAACTAATATAATATACTTCTGGCTAATTACTTCGTTTTTCGTACCAGTTACTGCATATACACTCAAAATACAAAAATACATGAAAGACTACCACCATCATCACCATTGTCATTATAAATATCGACAGTTGTAATAAAACTAATATTCAAGCAGTCAATCAAAATGCCATCATTACTTGAAGCTATCGACGTTAAGTATGGACAAGACGGGAATGGGAATCTCGGTGAATCTCAGATTGGGATTTTTGTGCCAAAAGTTGGACCAAGGAAATCCATACCAAGGCTACTGGTGAGTACTTACAGAACTTTCATTTTTATTTAGTAATTAATTAAGGGCATTAAGGAATAGGTAGTTCCCCTGTATTTAAAGTTGTTGTTGTTTTTGCATATTAGTATTTATAGAGAATTATTAATTGAATTACATTACTTCTATCAAGATACTACAGCACAGGTAAGAACGTGCTGACGAGTGAGACAAGTGTGATAAACTCCAGGGCATTTCTAATAAATACTTGGCTGATCTTGATCACTCTCTTTGTGCGTATCATAGCACAACAGTTAAGCATTAAGGCAGTATCATTATTTTTGCATCGTGGAATAAATTAGTAGGCTATGTTAGTCTATGCTAAAGGCTAATCGATTAAATATTTAATAGGTACATAATTTCACTTTGACTTTCAGTCTCGTCTGGGTCTGGGTCTAGTAGCTATACAATATAGCGCCATGTAAGTAGTTTTGTAGTCGATTGATTGTTGAATGGAATCAGTTTTCTGTTGGCAAATCTTAATAGTAGTTTGTGTACGATTATTTTTTCTTCGCACTTTATCACAAATTGAAAATGTAATTCTTTAATAGGATCGTCCACAAATGACATCGTCGAAAATTGACAATTTTTAGGGCCCCTGTCATCAGCTTAACCATTGCGTAAATGTATATCTATAACATAGGATGTCATCAGTAGGCAAGTATAGACCGATTGACCCTGCCGATGACGTCATTTTTGGACGATCCCAAAATCCCAATTGCATATCTACTACTGGTTCTCTTACGAACTGACTGAGTGAGTGACAGCCAGCCCATTAGGGTCGCGAATCTAATGACGAAAATTCAATGTCGATCGAGCACAAACTACATAAACAATGCTGAGGATTGTCATCGATGCGATGCTGAATAAATCGTTGTTAATTTGAACTGTGAAAGAGTGGTCCTTTTATATTGTAATATAATAAATAATTGTACAATAGATGTTTTACTTGGCTTCACTATTGGCCACACAACGACACATTTTGAATTGATAGTATAGAGTGTATAGCACTATTTTATCGTTTTTGTTACCGATGTGATCGCGGTGCCGAGTGCCGGTGGATCTTTAAAAAAGACGAGAGTCAATTAACATCAGTTGATACCACCGCATAATATTGCAATTATTGCTCACTGCTGACATTGACCAAGCTGAATGGATCTAATATTGCCCAATGACGAAACAGATCCATCTAAATAGCTGTCGAAATAAATAGGGATATTATTATAGTGCCACGGATGCGACTGATGGCATTAGTAGCTGTCGATTGTTGTTTACCATGTTAAACTATAGGTATCGCATCGCCTGTGAAGACTCTAAATGACCTATATCCTGTTTAAGTTTGGGCTAAAATTAATTAAAATGCACCACTACCTACAAACAAAATTAAAATAAATATAGATCCTAAAATATTTAAAAACAAATTAATTTTGCACTTTTCAAAAAACGTCAATAAAATATGTTTGAACTTTTCGAAAACATGCAAATAGAATATTTTGCACTTTTCGAAAACATGTAAATAAAATATGGTTGAACTTTTCAAAAAACATTAACGGAATATTCAGCATTTTTTAAAGACATAGATATAGAGTATTTTCCAATTTAAAAAACATACATAATTACATACATGTTTTTGAACTTCAAAAATTGCACCAAAAAATTTATATTTTACACATCTATCTTATTTTGCTTTTTGACCTATTAAGTTAGCTCCTTTTAATTCTAGCTGACATTGGAGATTAACCATTTTGATACTTCACTCACGACTCACGAGGTATACTTCCTATTTAATACTATAGCCTTTTGTCTGTATTTTGATGGTGTACTAGGTAGGTGTCTATAATTGCATTCAAAAATTATCATCCCAAAAAAATCGCAGTCATCATCATAATATTTTTTTTGTAAATTTCATGGTTCTCACATTATTATCTGTTAGAAGTATCTGCTATATTATACTTTAAATACTATATATACATATCTGCCTGATTATAGTAACTCACTATAGTCAGTGCAACACTGCGTACTTGGATTATTATGCATCGATGCAAATCTAAAAATTCTTCGACATCTTCTATGTAAAACAAAAAGAACTGTGAAAAGAATCCTATACTCACAATCACAATCAGTCACTGATTACAAAAACGAATAGTGACTATTATCATAACTTTTATTTCATTGTGACTTTGTGAATTCGAATTCGACTTCTCGCTACTCACATTTTTGAGCTTTTATTCTTGTGGATTTGATTGTCGTGGCCTCGACTTCAATTTCGCGACGATGATGTCGACTTTGAAACTTCTACTACTGTTGACTGTTTTTGACGACCGCGTCTCGTCCTCTCGATCATCGTATCTAAACCGACTTCTCGCTTTTTCCATCTTTTATAGCTCTCACAGCTGTTGGTTGTAGCAAATCTGTTGACTATAGATTTACATATGTATAGCATCTCTGTATAAATAGTTTTTGAAGTTTCTCATTTCATTAGTTAATTCGTACACTTTATCCTGTAGTGTAGTAATTACTATGCCGATCACATATTGTCAATATTGTACAGACAGTGCAGCTTCTTAATCGTGCATTGAATATTATGTCTTTATGTCGTTCCTTGTTTTTATTTTTTTGTAGAATAGCAGTATAAACGTTTAATTAGGCAATATTTTATATTAGTATTTTTATTAATATAAGTTTTTGAGAGGTGATATTTTGAGACCCTTAAAGGCTTACTACTACTATTGGCTGTTTAGTCCTTAAGGATGTAAATAAAACGATTCGCACTTTCCTAAAAATATGAAGTTAGAACCCTTTGCCTGATTTTAAAAACCTGCAATAATTAGAACATTTCGATATTTTTAAAAGCTTGTAAAAAAATAGAATATTTTGCATATTCAAAAACGTGCAAATAGAACATATCGAAATTTTCTAAAAGCTTGTATATAGAATATTTTGCACATTTCAAAAACGTGCAAATAGAACATATCGGACTTTTCTAAAAGCTTGCAAATAGAATATTTTGCAAATTTCAAAATCATGTAAATCAAATAGGTATATTCAACTTTTTAAAAACTCGTAAATCCACGTTTTGCGCACCCAGTTTTATTATGTATATGTTGTTTTTTTTTAATGATCTCGCAGTTTATTGATTCTCTAACTTAAATTGGGTACGAGCCGTGTTATTTCTGCACAGACGAAATATGCAAGTACAGTAGTAACAGTAACGGATGGTCCAGAAATGATGTCACACAAATTATCACTCTTTTAGAATTTTAGAACTCCACTTTACCAATGCTTAAACGGCTGTTTATAACACGACATGTCATCAATGCCTAACTACCTAGACCCACTCATCTAATGACCAGTGGCATAATTTATGGACGATCCCTAACCAGTTACCAGTATACCACCTGAGCTCTTTAAACATACATTCATACATATTTATTTAGTGTTTAATATTCCGATTCCGTTTTACCATTTTGTAAAGGTGCACAAGAGACAACTATAAAAAAGTATGTTGAACATAAAATACCATAATATATATTTTGTCGGTGCACTCTAATCGACCATTACAATAAATTCAACAAGTGTTGGTTGGTTGTGTCTGTTGAATTTTTGATGAGGAAGAGTGCAAACTCAATAAAAAAGTTTGGATCTTAATAATGATGAGTTATAAAAACTGTTCAAAAAGTCAAAGTCAAAAAGAGTGAGTTAGTTTTGTTCTGCTGAGACTGAGAGTCGGAAATGATATAGTAAAATTAATTAGGTAGATACTTTAGTAAGATACTTAGCGTTAGCGAAATGGTTTTCATGCTGTGTGCAATGTCAAGTTTGCAAAGTTAGTGGGAATCAGGTTCGATTCGAGATCGAGATTTACTTAACAACAGTAATTATTACAACTTGTTCTGCTCTCTTCTTCTAATACTACTGGTTCATCTCATGACACGACATGAAAGATATTCTACGAAACAAATACAAAGCTGCACCAGCACCACTCAACAACAATTTCAATTTCAATATTGTTTTGTTTTTATTATGTTTTAGTTTCTAAATCACTCTAAGGAATAATAAAAACAAAAACATGATACAAATATATGTCGTGATAGTGAAGAGTCAAAATTGCCCTCAACAACTCCAATTTAATAGCACGAATTAAAAGGAGCTGTGCTTAACTTATTGGCTCCGAAAAACTTGCTATTTTTTATTTACAAGTGTTTTTTGCAAAGCAAATGAATAGTTCAAAATTCTATATTTTTTTGTATGTTTTTGATAAGTGTAAATTGCTCTTTTTGCATGTTTTTGAAACGTCCAAAATGTTCTAATTTACATGTTTTCGAAGCGTCCAAACTGTTGTATTAACATGTTTTTGAAACTCCAAAATGTTCTAATTTACTTGTTTTTGAAACATCCAAAATGTCATATTTACATGTTTTTGAAAAGTACAACAAAAAGTATCATTTATATGATTTTCATACGATCACCATTATGATATTTTAATCTTCGTTGATAGATACTACATATAATTTTTTGCATCTAAACTAAAAATGTATATTTGTCATTTTGATACTTCTCTGATGATATTCCATATAATTATTCTGCTTGATCATAAATAATTATATACGAAACTTTTGCAAACTGCACATGATGGATGTTGATTCTTTCTTAAACTACTAAGACTGATACCGACACCGACACCAATACGTTATACCGAAACCGATGCGAAATCGATGCAGTAGGCAGATCCATCGACATCAACTCAACACATTTTCATATATCGAATATATTATTGACTCTCGATGTCTCGATGAAATTTGAAATCCATCATCTCTCGTCTCAATCATTCACAATTCTCATGTATTATTAAATGAGTGTAATCAAGTGAAATTAATTTCAAGTTTTACCGATGAGCGAGATCCAGATCATTCATCAGAATCAGAGAGATCATCATCCTCCATCCTCCACGCACGCAATAATTTCAACATGCAATCTAAGTCACTAGTGGATGAGGCAGTAGAATAACAGGAAATAGCTATCTAATAAAATACATCCTCAGTCAGTAGCATTACTACTATCAACATATAAGTTAGCAGATTTATTTTGTTTGTAGTCTAGTCTCGGTATTGAATGTGTGTGTATTTATTGGAAATTATATATCATTAACATTATTTACATACCTATGGACCTAAGACATTATTATCATGATCAATAATGTAGATGAATTAGTTTATGGTTCATCGTATTTTATACTTCATGGTTATCTTTTTCACTTTTCTTAAAAACTGCCTCCTGTCTCGTGTTGGACTGATATACACAAACCTTCGTGTTGTTGGTGGTTGATAGTTTGATAGTTCGTAGTTGATAGTTGGTCAGTTAGTTAGTAGGTCTCGGTCAGAACTGATTCATTACTGACTGTTGACTGGTGGTAGGTTCTTATTTAAATTGAAACTTGAGGGCAGTTCATCTAGTTAGTTGTTGGTTTAAGTAAAGTAGCTCTCGTTTTATCATAATTGATTATTGCTAACGAGACTAACGACGCACATAATTAATATGGGTGAAGATCCTCTCCGTCGCACTTACTATCACTAGTTGCTAGTTTAATGGTAAAGCTAATGCTAAAATTCGTTTGGTTTCGATTTGAATTTTTGAATGGGAATGAGTTAAAAATCGCTGAGTGAGTGGTTCAATAATATTAGTCTGTTGCATCGTAAAATAATGTAGATAAGCTACTTATCTATCCAGAACGAGGTTAAAACTATAATTATATGCTAATTTTGAATCTGTGACTAGTCCCGTAATAACTATGAGAGCCGTACAATGTTACAGTTACCAGCTTATGATCGGGGTTATGGTAATTAGTAAATAGAACATAATATACCTCCTAATCTTAAGAATTTAACTTGTAAAATAGGTAAAATAATAAGAAAATTCAGAATTGCATCGTGGCATTTTCCACTGTGTTGGCTGTTGGCTGTCGCTGTTGACTGAGCGTTTCCACTGTTTTCAACCCTACCCGCTCCTCTCTATGATTTTGCAATGGGCAACGTAGTTAAAATTGGAAAATTTTTTCTGTTTCTCTCACTAGTCAGTATAGTTTTTTTTTAAATCTCCAATACTCCAATGTAATGAGTTGTTCAAGAAGTTGTTTTGATTTTGATGCTTCACACTTGACCTAATCATAATGGTAGGGAAGTATGTGTATAAATGAAGTTAATAAAAATATTAAACAGTAATTACTCATCACTGCTCAATTATGCCAAGCACCAGGACCAGGACCATGTCAGCAACTGTCTACACTGTCTACAGTCTATAGAGATCTGCCTTTGTCTTGTAACAACTTTAAATTCTGTAATGTTTTGTTTTCTGTGGGAAATAGTATATAACTTATGCATAGTGGTATAGTGGTAAAGTAATAGTAGCAGTAGTATAGTGGTTTAGCTAAAGTTAAGTACCTACAAAGTGTAAGTGAAAAGGGAAAGAAACAGCGAACATAAAAACTTAAACATGAACAGCTTTTTTGACTGCTGACAAAGTGACTTGACAGATGCTGATAACTTTTAAGCCGTAAGCTTTAAAGAAGCTGCTCCCTTCATTTCGTCACTTTGTACAGTGTACTTACACAGTATTACACATATGCAGTAGTATCCACATATCACATCTGTAAGACGATTTCTGTTCAATTTGCAGAATTTTAAAACTCTGCAAAATATTCCGTTTACACGTTTTTTGAAAATTACAGAATATTCTATTCAGGTACTTTTAGTATTAAAGTATCATCAATATAACATTTTAATTGTTTATAGATTGTGGGTATTTTATATTTAACTGAAACTGAGTATGGGTTATTTTGAGTCTACTGGTGATTTGGTGATCAATTCGTAACAACACTAGCAACAAGAAACGACTTTATTAAATAGTCAAGCTTAATAAATCGTATTGTAATGAACTTACCATTGTTGCATTGCCTTGTTTGTATGGTAATAATAATTGAAAACTGACGAGTACATTATAATATGCTGCTCTGAATGTTCTTTCCGGGTTTTTAATAAAGTTGTAATGTTATAACTAAAGGTGATATTATTTTTGACACAATACGTGTCTCTAAACGATAACCAGGGCAGACACTGGCAAGTATACAGTGGCAGAATAAAATATTAAAATGAGACCGCTGCTGTCATAAAAATAAATAGCGTCACTGTCATTAAATATTGAGATCGAAGATTGAATACGCACTATGCGATTCCACGCTTTATTACTTTCTCATATCCACACACATATTCTAGCTTAAAAACATTGATACTGTACACGAAAAATTAAAATCAATAATAATAATAATTATTATTATTTGAATATTGCCAAATTCCACATGTGTAAGATATAATATAGTTTTTCGTTCTTTCTTTTCCTCATACAATTTTTTGTTCTGGAATTCCATCGTCGTTTTCTGCAAAGCGGTATAACTTCAAAATTAAGTTTAAAGAAAGTTTCTAATTCTCTTAATAATAATGTAATTTATTAAATATTTGAATTTAATTTATGACGCGTAATAAATCGATTCTTGATAATCGATACTGTCTGACCGCAGTGAGTATCAATCATATGTCTTCTACCTGTAATTAAATATATGTACATGTATGTATTTTTATTACATAGTACATTGTAATGATGGTAATGGCATAATTTCATCTACTTAAAAAACAGCATCATTTTTCTCTCTATTCTGTAAATTTTTGTGGTCGTTCGTCGACTGACTCTTTGAGGTTAAATAGACCGAACCACACTTAAATTATTTTTATTAATGTTCTCTTTTTTTTGTGAGTACTTTACCACCAGCACTTTACACATTAAACAAATTCCAACAACTGCGTCATAACATAATATAATTATTTTTATCTCGTATTCTCGTGAAAAACTTTTAAAGGATTTTACAGTGCGCAATGGCATTATTATATGGCGTATTACAGCTCAGTAAAATGATTTTATTTTCTATTCCATTTATTTTTCTTTTATTCTATTTTTATTCCCTTTACATTTCATGATGTGGCCATTATCATTATGTGGTTTATATATTTTAGTGTATTTTCTATGGTACTAAAATATGCGTTTGGGATGTATTACTTTTTTTAGTTGACTGTTTAGTTGGTGTATTGTTATTGTTGTTGGAATTTTTGGAATAATATCCTTTGTAGTATTTTAGTCCTTATGAAATAGGTACTTGAGTACATTAGATGCTTGTATTTGAATTTGTATAACAAATCGTAAATGTTTTTTTTGAGCTATGTGATATATGCAGTGGATAAGCAAAGGTATAGATACAGATCACAGAATACTGTTTAACAGTAGCCAGTGCCGGTGCAGTGCCAGCATGGCATGGGGCATGGGCTGTGCTGTATCTGTGTGTGTTCTACTAATTCGCAATTTTAAAATTATCATGTAAAAAAAGCGTTGATGCTTTCGCTTCCACTTCTGCTGCTCTAAATGATTCTTTAATTCCCTTAAAGGTGCTTTATTTCAGAGGTGCTGCTGTGTTTATTGTGCCTATTGTTACGTCATATCCAACATTTTGTGTACATTTTTGTACATTTTTCAATTTTTTGTAGTTTTTATTATTGCATTGTATTGTGCTATAAATCTATTAAATTTCATGGCATTAGGGGTATCCCATAAATGATGTTATAGAGCTATCTTTATTTTTAAGACCCTGTGACCGACCCCCCTGTCACCTGTCATCAGCTTAAAAATTGTGCAAATTCTTAAATATGAGGTGTCATTAGCATACTAGTACAGGGCCGGACGAAGGAATTGCTTTTAGGCTTTTTGTTTCCTTACAAAAACCACACTACTTAAGTTTAATTTTATGGATAGTTTTCCTTTATAAATCAAAATCAAAGTTTTGTATTTAAAATTTTTAGAAAAGTTTAAAATGTTCGTTTTACTTGATTCCAAAAACTGCAAAATGTTCTATTGGCATGTTTTAGAAAAGTGCAAAATTTTCTATTTACTTGATTCAGAATTAAGTCCAAAATGTTCTATTTACATGTTTTGAGAAAACTGGAAAATGTTTTATTTTCATGTTTTTGAAAAGTTAAAATATTCTATTTAAATTTTTAAATGTTTTTTAAAAGTGCAAAATGTTCCATTTTGTGAGAGAGTTCTGACTGCGCTGGCCGCATTTTCCTTCCACGTACCATTATCAGTACTCGTAACATCATTTATGGACGATCCCTTATTATTTGTGAGCTTTCCTGTTGCCTCTTGCACTTACTTTCAGTATTAAATGTGTAAATCAAAAAATGTCAAAGCATGGAATATTACATGGAAAAGTGTCAAATAATTTTCAATGTATATTTGTTACTGTGTCTTTCAGGCAAGTACAATTGTGTACCAGTGTAAATAAAAGCTTTTACTTTCTCTCTCTCTAATAAAATAGAGACATGGGAAATGCAATTTTTGCATCCTTGATGCGAGAGATGCACTCTGCCTGGTCCATTTAAAGTCAATGTACTTTCGTCATTGAATCTAAAAAGGGCAGATTCTTTTGTTGATGTTTTTGTGTAAATTTCTTTTGGCATGGGTTTCGGTGAACCCACATTATGTGGACTGCCCACTATTCGAGTTCAGGATGCGATGCAAGAGGCAAGAACCTCCTACAAGGAGAAGGAGAAAGATCACATTAGCATTACTTGTAACTTGTAGAATAATTAGTGCCTTTATGACAAGAAAGAGTTTTGACTTTTGGGTTACTATGCGTGGGCAGTGCAGTGGAGGTGGAGAGGTGCCTCAAGCCTGTGGCATATGGGTTATGTTAGGTTAGGTTTGGTCCTTTGGTAGATTTTGGGATGATAATTATGCCCATTGACAAAAATGCTGTATTGTAAAGTCATGCAAGCCCACGAGTGTAATGACGATGAAAAACCTCAACGACCAGGTCAAAAACATTCCTAACCTCGCCATATATACAACTAAATAAATATTTAATTTGGCATTTTTATGCAAATATATTAGTATTTAAATGCAAATAGTCGAAAAAGGTCGTTCAGGCAAAAAACCAACAGACAAGAAAGAACAAAGCAGATAGTGTCGTTATATTATTTATACTGTTGGTACTGATAAAAGTATTTATTTTCCTAATAAAAATAGCATTGCAACGTCGCGATTAATACAGATACTAATAAAGCAAAATTTTGCTAAAGAATATTAATTTGTGCAAAACCGTATAATATATCGTCTGTGAAGAACCAAAATGACCCACATCCATTGGTAGCTCAAAACAATATCTACTATCTACAAAATTATTGAAGCATGTCTTTAAAGCATTTAATTAGAATATTGTGTAATTTAAAAAAAAATATGTAAATAGAGCATTTTACACTTTTTAAAAACATGCAAATAGAACATTTTGACATTTTTTTGAAATAAATGTAAATAGAACATTTTGAAATTTTTAAAAACATGTAAATAGAATATTTTACACTTTTCAAAAGCTCTTAATTAAGATTTTACTCATGTTTCTCATTTCGTTTTAAATAATGGCATAGCTCATTTAGATTTCAGCTTAAATTGGATATGGGTCATTTTAGTTCTTCACACACAATATACTATAAAGTGGTTATGTACCCATCATCATAACATATAGTATTCTTATGATGTATTTTGGGTTTATATGGTTAAAACTAAAAGTAAGTAGCAGAGACTTCTTGATTTTGCATCAATCTATTTATGGCTATTTTATGTGCATTAATGTTTTTATTATTCTCTCCTATTGTCCTATTACTAACAATAATATTTTATTGTAATTTTATTGTAGAATTGGATTAAAAATATTTGGATTGTCTTCTTAATCTTTTTATTAATGCTTAATTGTAATGCATTTTCACTCAACTCTTATGTACAGTCCTAGTGCATATAATGCATATCGTGAGTGAAGAGTCAAAATGACCTGCATCCATTTTCTGCACACAATAATTAAATAGCATGATCTTGAAATCATGTAAATTCTACATTTTTGCAAGTTTTGTAAGCTATATAAATAAAGTAATTTGCACCTTTCAAAAACATTTAAATATATGGAACATTTAGCAATTTTCAAAAGTGTGCAAATTCAGCATCTTACACAGTTTGAAAACATGCAAATTTAGCATTTTACATGTTTTAAAACAATGCAAATAGTATAACATTGACATTCTGTACTTTTCAAAAATACGTAAATCTAAAATTATAAACTTTTTAAAAATGTCCACAAATAAATGATTTTGCACACTTCAAAAATTCGTAAAAAATTAATAAACCATTTTGTCTTTGCCCATCTATATTTATCATCTTATCGTAAGTTAAAAGTTAGTGTATGATTTTTTTACATAGCAATTTTTTTTAAATCCCACCTTGCAAATAATTGTATATCGCTCATTTTGACTCCTCACTAAAGATATTTGCTTTTGCTACTATCAAATCAGATGAAGGTTTTATACATTTCATATCTTCTTCTATAGTGTACATATTTGCTTTAAATATTTTTTATTTTAATGTATGTGCATTTATTCGTAGTACAGAAATTCAGTATTCAGTACCTTTTATTAAACAAAAGTTGCATTGCTATCTTCTGTGTGTAATACGTAAATTCAACGTAGGTACCTTTACGGTATATGTTTGCCCATTGTATTGCTATATGTATTATTGACCGTTACCGTTGGGTAGTAGTTATTCCTTTGATTATCATGATTTGTCGTCATTATCAGCTTATCTCTCGATCCGTATGCATTTTTGCAATACTTGTCTCCGTAACACTGACATGACCTAACACTATAAAATTACGTATTATTAATCCATTAAACAGAATTAAACTGACACGAATTGGCTTCGTAATGAAGACAAACGTGGCGTTAATGTGCCGAGCCCAGAAGTCGAATTCGAATTCGAAAAGCGTAATAAAGCAAAAGTATAACCACACAACAGCACACAGTTCAGCTGCTGCTATATTTATGTATTGTGCCATCAGATAAGATCTATATAGTGCCGTTGCCATGTATTGTGTATGATATAAAGTACCTATAAAGGTTTGGTATATAGGCTACAGGCTACACAGTATAATAGAGGAGGAAGGTCATCAATGCCAATTGCCACTGTAGAGAATTCAAATTAATTCTAATTTATTAGAAATTTATGATTTCAAAATTATGAGACCATATAGTTACGCATCTAATGCATTTAATACTGCTACTAGTACTCTATTAATTGCAAGATATATTATGTAGTAGTAGTAGTCAGTAGTATTGATAGAGTAAGTTAGTTAATTTAGTATATTGCAATGCAATATGCACTCTCCTGAATTTGAATGTGCGTTTACCTGTGCAGCGCAGATTCTGTTTTATATTTTTGCACTTGATATATTGCCACTGTGAAGAGTCAAAATGGTCCATACCCAAATTTTGAAATCCAATAAAAGCTGTGTAATTAAAATGAGCTATGTCAAAATACATAGTACCTTAGATAGATTAGATGTTTCTGGAAAGTGCAAAAAAATGATTTATTTGCAAGTGTTTTTTTTTGCAATTTTGCTCTATTTTCGTGTTTTTTTAAGGTGCAAAATTTTCTGTTTTTACACGTGTTTGAAAACTAGACCTTCAAAATGGTCCATTTTTTTCTCTTAATAAAAAGTATTCAATTTTGTATATGTGCGCATATACTTGGAAAAAATGGAAACCTTTTTTTAAAATGAAACATTTTTGGGTGGTTTTGAAAATTTGAAAATATTTTATTTTGATGCTTTTTTTAAAATTGCCAAATGTTATGTTTTCTTGTTTTTTAAAAGCGTAAAATGTTCCACTTACGCATTTTTTTAAAGTGTAAAATATTCCATTTATGACTTGCTAAAAAATGTAATATATTTTATTTACGCATTTTTTAAATGTGCAAAATTAATCTATGTAGGTACATTTTTTGAAAAAATAGTACGAATTGTTCTATTTGCAAAACCTTTACGATTATGATTATGATAGCACTGTAATTTTTTGCAGACAGTGTAGTTTATTTGTAGCTTTAAAAAAACTTATTTGGTTCGTTTTGTTTTGAGTCTTCACTTTAGCGATATGTGATATATTACGTATAGTGTTTCTATTGTAAACGTGATTACCATGACTGTGGAGGCTATGATATAATCAAGTAAGTAGAATGAAATGTGAACTTATAGATTATTAAGTTATTTAGCTTAATAGCGTCATGGTCATGTAGCCACGCAGCCACGAGATCGCCGATGGACGAAGCAAACCAAAGAAACCAAAGAATGGAAAGAAGGCCCAACCTCTGTATCGTATTTCACTCACAACTCACAGCCACACTGACCAACCAACCAACAAAATGAAAAGGAAAATTAGGATGAAATATTGAATAATGAAATGTTTAAATTATTCACGTTTCTTATTAACATTGTTAAACTACGAAAGACCCACAGACCAACCAAAAAAACGTGTCACACGTCCACATATCATTTTAATCTCCTGTCTCAGAACCTCAAATTCCCTTTCGTCTGGTCGGTCTCACTAGTCAGTCTCCTGTCTATCTCTCTTTTACTGAGAGACCATCCATAAATGATGTCACGGCTGGTCAATGGTTCTGGTTTGATTTGGCTATTGACGGCATCCTTATTGTTAAGGAAAGCCGTTTTCGCAATGCAATAATAGTGACGCTGATGACAGGGCAGACAGGGTCCTATAGAAATGTGAATATTTCGAAGACATCATTTATGTACGACCCCTTACTGGTTTTGGTTTTTACCATTTTTTTTAACGTTATCTGCAGAGTAGTAAACCGTGATCAGGTCATCAGCTGGTTTTGATTCCATTATTTTGCAGTAGCTTTGAAGGGATCGTCCATAAATGATGTCAACTTCTGGAAGGGTGGGTTCACATTCGTAAAAAGCCTCTCAAATTTATACAAAATGCTAAAAAAGTCATTATTCTAAATTGTTAGGTATGCGTCATAAAAATGTCATGTTATCTATGACATCATTTATGGATGATCCCTTAATGTATTGCATTTTGTATAGATTCAGTTGTTGTTAAATATTTCTATTGTGACTTGTTGTGAGGTTGAATTAATATTCAAATGGGACTGACAACAAACTGCTACTGTCCTGTCACCAAGTCACATGGAAAATCATTGCAGTGCAATTCAGAATGTAACGTAGTAATGAATATGAATGTATTAATAATAGAATAATGGAAAATAATAATAACGCTGAAGGTTATTAAAAATGTAAGCGTTGATGGTATTTAATAATTATTTAATAGGCCTCGGTGCAAATCACTCATTGAAATTGATAGACACTGCGGCTATGGCGGTATGCACTGGGGTATAAATACAAATGGTTAGTTTTTGGGCGAGAGCTAAGTAGCGTAAACTTAAAACAGCTGACATTGCATTATATAATGCAATATGCAGTACAGTACTGGGCTCGCCGATGGCTATGGTTCTATGGTTCCATAGTTCTGGGCCTGGGCGTACCTATAATTATATGTTTACTTATTAATCATTTATTAATAATAACTACCTACAGTGGTATTACCAATCTATACGTATGTGTCCATTGAAATTGAAAACATTTTAAGTGCAAGTCTCGATGAGTCTACAAATTTTCGATACTGAAACATTATATTATATCGTATTAATAGTTAAGTACTAAAATAAAATATCGTGAGTGAAGAATCAAAATAACCTATTTCCTATTTAATCTAGAATTAAAATGAGTTTTGTCAAAACAGGCTAAATAAGATTGATTTTCGAGTTTTCGAAAGTGCAAAATGTTCTATTTACACGTTTTTGAAAAGTGTCAAATGTACATTTTACATGTTTTGAAAAAGTACAAAAATGTTCTATGCGCATTTTTTGAAAGTGCAAAAAGTTCAATGTATCTACATGTTTTTGAAAAGTTCAACATGTATTTTCTTTCTCTCTGTTATTGAAAAGTGCGAAATTTTCAAACCATCTATTTTTGAAAAATGTAACATTGCCTTTTCACACATTTTTTAAAAGTGCAAAAATGTTTCATGTACACGTTTTGAAAAGTTCAAAATGTTCCAATTCCGCAAATTAAAGATTGTGATTTTATAATTATTTTTGTAGATAGATAGCTCATATTATTTTTTATTTTTGTGGCTGAAAATCCCAGAAAATGGACATGAATGATTTTGATTCTTCACAGATGATTATGTTATTAACTGTCCATTGCTATTGCTATGATTATGGTCATTAAATTGAACTGTGGACCGTGACGGCGACCACGATGCATTATAGTCTGATGTAATGCCATACAATTATTACAATTATACAAAATTCCAAGCTTACGTATCTATACCATATAATTACCATAATACCTAATACCTACTAAAGTGCATGCTTATAGTGTTAATGCTATTTTTAAGTAAAAGCCAGGGATACCGATGCATCGTGAGGTATGCTACATACATCTTTTGGCAGTGACACAATAAATATGAAAGACGATGAAGTTTCGCTATAAAACGTTTCTTAAGCAAAATGGTCTCAGTGTAATGTTATGGTACTGGTCATGTGGTGTTGCATGTGCAAGGACTTTAAAATTCACAGTCAGGTACAAACTACAAAGTAACTGAAACTGAGAACGACAGCGAAATTTAATATGCAGTTAATGCAGTATGTATTATTGCGCGAAGCTTATGTACCACATAATATCAATGGAATTAATTTTGAGCATTAATGGGTTTAATGTTAAAGTTAAAGTTGAGTTAATGGAGATGTAAATCATCATATTTCCTAATTAGGGGTGTGAGTGTCAGGAATTGGAGAACGTTTACCTGTGCAAACATATTTTATGAATTTTAAGAACGTAATTAATGCTAATTATGCAGGTAAATTTTAGCGTTCAGCGAAGACTAAAGCTACATTGTTTTTTTTGCAGAGTCTTCTTGAATTTTGCAATATGATATATACGTCATACGTAATGGAGTAACACATGTTTTAATTACTCTTTTATGTTAATTTACAATTATGCTAATAATGTAAAATGTTTTAGGGTAAGGGTCAATGTAGTACAAATTAGGGTGCAAAGTTTACTTGGGAGTTTGATATACTGTTATCTGTTATACAGATTGGGGAAAGATGAAGTGCATAAATGTATAGCATCAATTTGTAATGTGTGTACTGAGTACTGTGTGTAACAATCAGAAGCGTAAAAATGTTATATATAAATCTAAATCATGTAGATATGAAACATACTTTGCACTGTTCAAAAACATGTACCTAAATAGAACATTTTGCGCCTTTCAAAAATATGCTGTATAATATTTTGCACTGCTCAAAAATATGCTGTATAATATTTTGCACTGCTCAAAAATATGCTGTATAATAGTTTGCACTGCTCAAAAATATGCAAATAAAACATTTTAAAGTTTTCAAAAGCATGCAAATAGAAATAGACAAAAACTTGCCTTTTTCAAAAACTATGTAAATAGAACATTTTGCAATTTTCAAAAAAATGTAAATTGAATATTTTACACTTTTCAAAAACATGTAAATAGAACATTTTGCACTTTTCAAAAACATGTAAATTGAATATTTTGCACTTTTAAAAATCATAAGTGCTAAATGGAACAGTTATGGAATATTTTAAAAATGCATTTTACTAATAAGTTTTTTTTAATTGTTGTTTTTAGATTCTGAACGACTGTGACGTGGACTCAGCTGGGGACGAGGAACAGCTGGAGAAAACATGCGCTGGAGTTTTGGAAATTGATTTAGCTCACAATCGGCTGTCACAATGGAGCGAGGTAAGAGTCAGCATTATTTTCTTAAAATCATAAATTCTAATTTATTGGTTCGCCTTTTTAAAAAACCACGTCCGGGTTGGTTCATTAGTTTGTTCACAGAACTACCGATATCGATACTGCACCATTTAAAATCCGCATCGACTAATAATCAGGGAAATAGTAGAACTGACTTTTAAGTTTTGTTAATTTAAATTTAGTTGAGTTTAAATGAAGCATAACAAATAACGCATACGATATAGAAATATTACTGATATAAGGAAGTATTCAGCACAAATATTATTTGATTTTTATTATTGAACAAATTAAAGGAATTTTATGTTTTTATTCGTAAATTGTCGGCGTCGGCAGTGGACCGCTGACTTCCACTGTGCTGCTGTGCCTTTTGGCTAAACAGTAATAATTACAATCCTTTGTTTTTATTTTTCTAACAATTTATTCTCGTGGCTGTGTGGTTTGCTTCTTGTGGTGAAGTTTATGTTATGGAACCTACAATTTCCAAGCTGTAATTATTCTATTTTCAATGTATCCTGCGGACTGACTAGTGAGCATGCTATATAGCGTATATAGAGGGTACCTACTATATAGTCACTACTATAGTGCAGCCATGTGATAAGGAAGTTTAGTTGTGCTAATAACACACACATCAGAGGAAAACCAACAACACAAAAATGAGTTTAAGGAGCCGTGTATAATTTATGCCTTTGTCTAAATTTTATACTCACTGTTTTAGTTAAGTAACCATGAACTAATTGCTAATTTTGAGTCTTTATTTTTAAGTGTTGTTGGCTTTGGCCGCTGCTTCAGGAAGGAAATGGAAATTGATTAGTAGGTGGATTGTCGATTGTCCATTTTATATGCGATTTCCATTTTGACTTTAATTTAGAATTTTGGTTAAGATTTCTGATTACTTTTCTATACAAATTGAGCACGCTACTAAAATGTATCTATAGGAACTTTTAAGTCGCAGAAATGAAAATTATGCGTACTTTCATAATATAGAGAAAATTTTTGTAAAATTTAATTTCTGGTCCTATTTCTGGTCAATTTATTTTTTTTGACTGACTAATTAAACTGACATTGGGCCAATATTTAATGATTAATGACGCAATTACTATGTTATTAAGGCTACGGCTATAAGGTAGGTACCAGGTAATAATGTCAAAGCAAAGCCGCTCCTGCCATTGCATTGTAGTTGCTACCAGTAGAATATTGACCATACTGATAACTAACGTTATTTGTGAACGATCCCTAATAGTGCATGTAAGTACTTGTAAAGTAATGAACTTATATCAGTAATGTCAATTTGTTATGTTAATCTAAATTTCGGTATCAATAATGTAGCTTTTTTTAGCGTATGGCAAATAAAAGTTTAACAATTAATGTGACTGCTTTAATCGCTTAATCGTAATCGTAAATTAGCTGCCTCCTTAATTTTGTTAAGCGCTAAAGATTAAGTAGGCAGAAACTACTGAAATATTTTTGTAGGCATTTTTCTAGCGTTAACTTTCGGATTCAGACCAGACCAGACGAATGTACTACACGACAGACCTGTAATTCTTAATTGCGCATATCGCTAAGGATACGCCTGTAATAAACTTGTATACGTACGCAGTGACGCAGTCTAATTTATAGGCAGATCTTTAAATGTACGCACTGTTGTTATTGTTGTTGTATTTTTCTATTTCAACCATTTTTACTCTGCAATTATTTATGTGCAGTGCTTTCCTGCTTCCATTCAACAATCTTAATTGTTGTTGGTTAAATACAAATTTGTTGATTTATGTAATTCTGATATATGTAGCGTCATATACTTTTGAATGCTGTGGAAATTGAAATCTTTGTACACTCGTTTTATGCCATTTCCATTTCGATGGGGATTTAACTACCGGTGCCGCCGCTGTTTACGATACGGTGGGCTTCCTTGCGTTTTTAGGTCCTACGGTTAGTTAGTAACTTGTTTATGAAGGTTTTATTTTAAATATGCATTACACTGCATATACAGTAGTAAGTAGTAGTAAGTAGTAGTAAGGCTATTGTAGTTGTACAACAGTGACTGAATAAAGTTTGTATATATAATTTGATTGTGGATTCGTTGATTGTGATTTGTAGTGCAAGGCAATAAGGGACCTGAGTGCGTCTGGAAAAGTGCGGAAAAGTCCGCTCATAATAAAAACTTTATGGGGGATGGTCCATAAATGATGTCATCTGTAAAATTAGTGGGTCAATAGTCTGGTACATGGATGACATATTATTATGACATGTTAATAAAGACATCCGTTTACGTGTAATTTTAAATTGATGACATTTTCCTAAAAAGAGTGATAATTTTGGTGACATCATTTATGAACGATCCCTGAAGTTTAATTGTTAGCGAGAGTTTTGTTATTTTTGTGTAAACTTTTTGTCTACATATAATAATTATGTTTAGGTAGGTATACATACTTATATAGAAAGGAAGTGTTTTAATAGAGCTCAATTTTTTTAAGTGGACCTCGTTCAGTATGTGATATTAAATTGGGCTATTTGTACTGTTCAAATGGAAAAACGTTTTTATTATTTAATTCGAACTTTCTAAAATAATACCTTACATGCTAAATATAGTCAAACCCAAAGGAAAATGTCAATGCCTGTAAATGCTTTACATGAAGTAGCATACAGATAAATAGTTTGCGAATATACTTTCATAACAAAATTGTTGATGGCTGATTTTGCACCTTTAAGTATTGTTAGTCATATTACAGATATATGACAGTGGTTAGTGGTTTTAGCTTTGGATCGATAGCTTATTTATTAGATGTGGTTTTTTGACGCTACTGTTGATTAGTACTTACTACTGTTGTTGAGTGGACTTTTGAAATTTAATTTAAAGCCCAAAACCAAAGCCAACATTTTTTTGCATTTAATTTTGAGGTTATTCTTTGTGTCTGCAGTTGCATGGCGTATTTGAAGCGAGGGAAAGGAAGGTAATAAAATGTGTGGAGGAGACACAAGGTAGTAAATAAGTAAAGTCTAAAACTCTGTAGTAATGTTTGGACTGGGAGTGCAGCACTTGGAGTTAAGTAATAGCAAATAAGTCATAAGTAGCTTTGAGGCTACACGTACAATTATCATTATTTAACTAAAATGCTTCTTTTGAGTTTGGAGGTTTTTCGTTTTAAGGCTCAATGCCTCCTTCTCAAGAGACCGTCATTATGTGTCGAGAACACCTTCCTAGTGTATCCTGAGTGAAGGACCAAAGTGTCCCATGTCCAATTTAAGCATTTTAAGCTAGCATTTAAATAAGCAATGTAAAAAACACACTAATTGGGAAAGATGCTTAAAATTGTTTTTTAACGAGGTTTTGAAAAGTTGATTGTTTTATTTTGCTTGCTTTTAAAAAGTGCATAAAATGTTTGATTCACATGTTTTTGAAAAATGTAAAATATCACATTTTAGATATTTTTAAAAAGTGCAAAATACTCAATTTACACGTTTTTGAAAGGTGAAATATGTCCTATTTCGTTTTTGAAAAGTGCAAAATGTTCTTTTTACACTTTTTTGAAAAGTGCAAAATGTTCTATTTACACTTTTTTGAAAAGTGCAAAATGTTCTATTTACACGTTTTTGAAAAGTGCAAAATGTTCTATTTACACGTTTTTGAAAAGTGCAAAATGTTCTATTTACACGTTTTTAAAAAGTGCAAAATGTTCTATCTACACGTTTTTAAAAGTTGTCTCCATTTATCTGTTTTTTGAGAAGTCCAAAATATATGTTCTATGTACCTATACCTACATGTTTTTGAAAAGTGAAGAATATTCCATGTTCCATACTGCTTTTGAAAATTCTTTTGCAAATGTCAAAGTGCTCTATTTAAACGTGTCAAATACTCTATTTTTTTTCTGGTTTTTTGAAAAGTCCAAAATGTTCTAAATTTACAAGTTTTTAGGGCTATGATATTTGTTCTTGTTGTTGAGGGCTGATAATGGCTGGGCTGATAGTGCACTTACATAATTTTAGTTAAAAATGCAAAAATGCCTAGGTAGTTTTAAATCTTCACTACAATGCAATGGCGGTATTATGTGGAAAACACCTTCCTATTCCCCAAAATTATTTAATTTTGTGGTTAGTTTCAACAAGTCACAACTCATCCATCCATCCAGCCACTGTGTTACTGTGTTTTATTACAATGCTAAATTCAGGCGCAGTCACAACACCAAAACACTATGCACGGTGATGATGATGGTGATGGTTGATGGTCGTGTATTGTATCTCCATAGTAAAATCACAGAAAAAAGTGGACCCACGTTTTAACGAATATAAAGAAAAAAAATTACTATAAAGAAACCATCATCTCATCAGTGTCAGTAGTCAGTAAAGATGTAGCTATATAGCAATTAAAATACAATAGCAACGATATATAGAAGAGATGCAGATACGCGTATTATGTATTTCTTTAACAAGAAGCGTAGATCATGGATTGGATTTGGATTTAAAAATGTAGCTCTGCCTAATTCTTGTCGATGTGGAGGTACTGATAAGACTGTAGGAACTACTAAAACTAGGAAGTAAATGCAGAAAAGTATGTAAAAAAAATACTATAAAATCGCCAAGCGTGACAGACGACTACGAGAGATTCGAAATAACATATCCTTTTGGTATTATTAAACGATGTAAGTAAAGGCCATTCAAAGACAAACAGAGAGAGATAGAGATTAGCTGCCTTAGTGTCTGCGTAGTCTGTCTAAGATGCTAATTATTTGTATATCTTGGAGCATTCAAATTTTAAATCCTGTAAAGTTATGAGCTATGCCTATGAATTTTACGTAGGTATATTTATAGTTGTAGTTTATAGTGCCCTTGAAAGTGAAAATTATCCTGTCTGCATTTTGAAGTACCTACTGTAGTTTTATATGGCAGTTTTATACTGTAGAATTATATTGCTCCTGTAAAATGTAATTTCTTGGAGGTAATAGATTTATTTTATAGGAAAGAAAAAAATGCACAATATAAGAATAATAATTTATGCATTTATGAAATTAGGTAACTTGTGTTTTATTTTAGAAATATGAGTAAAACTGCAGTGCAGTGTAAAGAAAATTAATTATGTAAACTGTAAGGGTGTAAGAAAATGTCCTATGTGGCTACCATTTTTTATTCTGATTTTCGTGCGTACTTTTTTTTAAAAATTACTCTTTGTTTCGAATTTGCAATGAAAACTGCCCTGTTGTACATGTACTTATTTAAGTTTCTTGAAAAATGTAATATGTGATATTTGCAGGGGTTTTACATTTTTCTGTAATAAAACATTTTGCATGTCTTTTATTGGACAAGTGCAAAATGTTAATGTTTTATTTATAGATAGGTAATTTGCATGAAATGCAAAATTCTGGTTTTGTCTTTTTTTGAAGCTGTAAAATGTTGAATTTCTGCATTTTTTAAAGCTCCAAAATGTTGTATTTCCATGTTTTTTTTGTAGCTGCAAAATTTCATATTTAATTTGTACATGTTTTTTAAAGCTTCAAAATGTTGTATTTCCGCGTTTTTTTTTTGAGCTGCAAAAAGTTATATTTTCATGTTTTTTTAAGCTGAAAAGTGTTGAATTTCTGCATTTTTTAAAGCTCCAAAATGTTGTATTTCCATGTTTTTTTTTGTAGCTGCAAAATTTCGTATTTAATTTCTACAGGGTTTTTAAAACTCCAAATGTTGTATTTCCGCGTTTTTTCGAGCTGCAAAAAGTTTTATTTCATGCTTTTTTAACCTGCAAAATGTTGTGACTTTCCTGGCAAAAAGTTGCATTTATTTTCATGATTTTACTAAAAAAAAGTTGGAAATCTTGTATTTTACACGCTTTTGATTTTGATTTTGGCAAAAGAAAGGACAAATGTTTGTAAGCGATTACGCATTAATTACATAAATGAATCACATAGTAATATAATTATTGGGGCAAAAGTTAAATTCACACTTAAGTGTTCCCCTATTATATTTGATTTTTGTTTATAATGGTTAAAAAAAACTTCTGTATGTCATTGTGCTGCTATAATTTATTACTAAAAAGTTATAAATTATTTTTTTACACCTTGTATATAATATATAAAGTAACACTTTCAAACACATTTATTACGTGTATGTACATTGACAATATTTTTCAAGAAATCGCTAATAATTCTGCATTTTGCAGATAACGCAGGCAACTTTTGCATTTTGCAGAGGCTCAAGTAATTTTAATAGCGTGATCACGTTTGGCGTTTGACTTGACGTTGTGATTATAGCAGCAGCCCTGTAATAATAGTACAATAATCTGTTTTTGCACCTAAAACCAAATGACGATATTGTTAACATTAAAACAGACAGATGCTTTAAAAGTCACAATAAGTAATATCCTAAGTAAGTATAATAATTACATGCTAACGCTATATCTTTAGCATTTAGTATTATACCTACAGTATAAATATTTATCCATAGTTGATAGTTAAATCAGCCATCGTCACCATCACTATACACTGTCAGAATTTTTAGAATGCCATATGCAAAAAAAAGTGCAAAAAAAATTGCAAAAAGAAATTCGTACATTTTTATGTAACTTACCTTCAACCTTACCTCCAGAAAATTGCATTTTTTTTCGGCCCATGTTTTGTCTCCTTTGTCTACGTACTAAATTATTGTTAAAAATCCAAGTCGTGTCGTGCCGTAACATAACGTGTGATCCTTTGGTTGTGAATTTTTGAATCGTATCAGACTCGAATAAAAGTAAAAGGAAAATAAAAAATAAAAACTAGATAACTATATATATATGTGAATTGTGAATGAAATAATAACAAAAGACTTAGACTTGATTCAAAGGCGATTGTTGTGAACGAATACGACAGCGAAACTGAGAACAAGAACAACAAACGAGAGTGCTCCATTGTTTAGTCATTCACGTTGCGTACACAAGGAACAATAACAAAGAGACTGCAAATAAACAGACTACGCATCGGTATCGGAATTCGGAATCAGGAGTATCGTTCGCAGTTGTCTCAATTCTCAATAGTGATAATAACAATAATAATGTACCTGATTGAAAACCAATAGAAATAGATTAACGTGTTAAACATTGTTTGTGAAGAAACAAAATGTCCTATTTGTATTTTTAGCTAAAACTCCATGTAAAATTGTGAAATGTAAAATCTACAAAAAGTATTAAAGTATCATGGTTTTGAAAGCATGTAAATAGAGCATTTTGAAATTTTCAAAATTCACTTTTAATTGCAGCATTTTACACTTTTTAAAAAGTTAGTAATACAACATTTTGGACTTTTCAAAAGCATGTAAATGGTACATTTTGTGTTTTGTCAAAAACATTTTAAATGGACTATTTTTTACTTTTTAAAAACATTTAAATGGAACATTTTGCACTTTTCAAAAACATGCTATGTAACAACATATTTTGCACTTTTCAAAAAGTTGTAAATAGAGTGTTTTACAATTTTCAAAAACATGTAAAAGGAGTATTTTGGACTTTTTAAAATCATGTAAATGGAACATTTTGCACTTTTAAAAAAACATGCTTACAACATATTTTGCACTTGTCAAAAACGTGCAAGTAAAATATTTTTACTCCTTTTAAAAACATGTCGTAGTTAACGTATCACTCATCTTTCGCATTTAGCGCTTTTGTAATTTACCTCATCATTTTAATTCTAATAGCTTAAATTAAAAATGGACCGTTTTGCTTCTTCACTCACGATATATTATAGCAAAGGGCTTTAGAAGTAAAACGATATAATATACTTTTATTATCTGGAAATTTATTATTTTTGTATGCACACAAAAAAAAACTTGGTGAACAAATGAACAATGGTGTACTTGAAATACTTGGCATAATTCAATGGTTAAATGGCTGTGTATGGATTTGGATTTGCTATTTGGCTATGGTAGTGAATTTAAAATTTTTATCAAGTATCCTTTGCAGTCCATTACATTGCATTGGCTATTAAATAAGATATATGATTAATAATTTCTTATTAAATTATTAGCCATGATCATGATCATGAGACGAGAGGACTGATGGAATGGCATGGCGCTGTGCTGTTGTTTTTATTTTGCATTCCATTTTGCATCGTTCCTTTTCGTTTTCGTTTCCTTGATCAGCATTTCAAATAGTGAGGCGACGCATAGGGCATGGACGACTTTAGACATTAGATTCAGGATCTGTGTCTGTATCGTATCTTACAGGTGGTAGGCACGAAGAACGAATCACAATCTTTTTTGTGCTTGATTTAACTTTGATTATTATAAATATGACTCGCATACGTAATTAGACATGGTCGTCCGTAAAAATACATTTTAGATTTTTCACACAAAAAAAAACATGTAAGAATCTGCAATATATACACTGTGTGTATAGGCTGAAGGCTGCTGTATACATGAAGATTTTACCAAGTTGTGTATTGTCTGTGAAGAACCAAAATGACCCATATCTATTTTTAGCTAAAAACAATATCAACTATCTCTACCAAAGTATTCAAATATGTCTTGAGAGCATTTAAATAAAACATTTTGCACCTTTTCAAAAACATGCAAATAGAACATTTTACACTTTTCAAAAACACGTAAATGTAACATTTTGCACTTTTCAAAAATATGTAAATGCAAAATTTTGCACCTTTTAAAAAACATGTAAATGCAACATTTTGTACCTTTTCAAAAATATGTAAATACAACATTTTGCACCTTTTCAAAAACATGTAAATGCAACATTTTGCACCTTTTCAAAAATATGTAAATACAACATTTTGCACCTTTTCAAAAACATGCAAAAAGAACATTTTACGCTTTTTTTAAACTCTTAATTACCATTTTGCGCCTGTTTCTCATTTTGTTTCTATGAAATAGCTCATTTTGATTTGAGCTTAAATTGGATATGGGTCATTTTTGTTCTTAACAGACGATATTTACAGTGGGAGCTTTAATTTTAAACGCACGAGCTTTTAATTTAGTAAAACGTAGTATGGTTATGGTTCAAAGATAAGCGATATCCTTTTTATTTTCGTCTTGAGGAATTGAGAGCTATAATGGTTAATAGTTAATACATTTGGCTTTTTATAATATACGACTAAAGTTAAACACTGGCGTTTGCAGTTTGCACTGTTTGCAGTTGTAGTCTTTTAGGGTTTAATCTGCAGCGTTCTACATAATATATCAGTACAAGGTTTTGTTTGTTTTGTACATAATATAGAATACGTAATTAGGTTAGGTGATTGTTTATCTTGTAAAAAAATTAATAAATTAATTATTAAGTAGCTGCTAGTGGAAGAACCTTCATACTTCAAAACTTGATGCCCATAAAATTTACAAGTCTTTAATTCCAAAGTCCAATCATTCATTTTTTATTGATTTTTTTTGTGTGTAATTTTCTGTCATATTTTTTTATTTTTTTAAGATTAAAAAAAGATTAATTCGCACGGGAAAAGAAACCATTCATTCAGCTTTAATCGTAATCGTATCGTAAGATATGCCTTTAATTTTAAAGAATTTAAGTTAAATGTATTTTCGTGTTTAATACTTTAACACACAAATATTTAAAATATATACAGTACCCAGAAGCCCTAATATGTACGTCTTGATCCTATTTATACATATTTGTAAGATACAACATTTTGCACACTTTTAAAACATGTACAACACACGTATCTACACTATTTATAGTATATTTTACTTTTTTCAAAAACAAACTTGTAAAAAAGATAGAATTTACACACGTTTTTAAAACATGGAAATAAACAATATTCTGCATCTTTCAAAATGATGTAAATAAAATAGTTTTTAATTTTCAAAAATATGTAAATAGCACATTTTGCAGCTTTATTAAAGTCATATAAATAAAATAGTTTTCACTTCTCAAAAACATGTAAATGAAACACTTTGCATCTCTCAAAAACATGAAAATAAAACATTTTGTACTTTTCAAAATCATGAAAATTGAATATTTTGTACTTTTTAAAAATTCGTTATAATTTTACTAACACAGTTTATATGCATTACATTTACATTCTATCTCATTCACTGTGTTTTTTTCATAGCTAATTTTAACTGTGGCTTAAATTAGATTTATAGTTCATTTTAATTCTTCACTCACACGATCACGATATTGTAGGTAATGGTGGCATTGTGGTCTATGCATGTCGTACGTACGTTTTGTATCTGGTACTGGTAATATGGTCTTTGGTCTGCTTCATAATTCTACATCTCAGACTACCTACTACCTCAATGTCTAAAATATCGACTATATAGCCTGTAACCTATATCCATTTCGTCAAAAATCGCTTCGTCTCGTTTTTGCTCATTAGTCTCGTCCCATAATCGCCATCCATCTGAATGGAAAGATTTAAAAATAATCGCATTTATTTGAGCACTTGCACTTTCATGCATTAGGCTAAAAGCAAATTGTGTGTGAGAGTGTCTGAGATGCTGCGATGGTCCCCTGAGTGATACTTTACAGCGCGTGTAAATAAAAACTCAGGCTTTAACTTTTGAATTAAGATTCGACTGTATAATTCCAGGGTATATTTACATCATAGTGGACTGTATAATTGTGTACTATAGGACATTACATTACGATACGTATTGTATGATGAGACAAAAAAAAGTTTTGGACTTTAAAAGCTAAAAGGGTGAAAAAAAACTGATGAGTGTAAATAATGTGTAAACAAATATAGTTGGATGAAAGGACTGCCTGTCGTCTGTAGGGACGGAGACGGAATTGAATAGATGACTACAAAAAATGATATTTATTGCAAAATAGTAGAAAAAAAGTCAGAGCTGAGATCATGCTGCAAGCACGTGATTCTACATCCACATTTTCCTAATCACAATAACAACAAATTCTGTCTGTGTGTAGTGATTGTGATTGCTCCAAAGCATACTAATAACGAGAACGACTACACACAGTCTGTGACAGTGGTTTATAAGTAGATGTACTGATAGGGTTCTTTTGCTATATACAAGAAGGGAAGTCACATATTGCGTACTGTGTAGTGTAAATAAAAGGAGATCCATCTATTCTGTATCTGTAAATAATGATTTTCACTCTGTCAGCGGTTCTGTAATGAGTGTGCCAGAGTTTTGATTTCTGGATGCGTATGTATTTTTTAAAGGACGTCATATGCGTCTAATGTAGTCTTTTGTGAAGAGTAAAAATGAGCCTTATCCAATTTGAGCTAGAATGAAAATGAGCTATGTTAAAAAACAAAATGAGAAACATGCGTACAATGGTAGGTAATTATTAAAATGTTTTTGAAAAGTGTAAAATGTTTTAATCACATGTTTTTGAAAATTGTAAAATGTTCTAATTACATGTTTTTGAAAATTGTAAAATGTTCTAATTACATGTTTTTGAAAAGTGCAAAATGTTCTAATCACATGTTTTTGAAAATTGTAAAATGTTCTAATTACATGTTTTTAAAAATTGTAAAATGTTCTAATTACATGTTTTTGAAAATTGTAAAATGTTCTTATTACATGTTTTTGAAAATTGTAAAATGTTCTAATTACATGTTTTTGAAAAGTGCAAAATGTTCTAATCACATGTTTTTGAAAAGTGCAAAATGTTTTAATCACATGTTTTTGAAAAGTGCAAAATGTTTTAATCACATGTTTTTGAAAAGTGCAAAATGTTTTAATCACATGTTTTTGAAAAGTGCAAAATGTTCTAATTACATGTTTTTGAAAAGTGCAAAATGTTTTAATCACATGTTTTTGAAAATTGTAAAATGTTCTAAAAATTGCATGTTTTTGAAAAGTGCAAAATGTTTTAATCACATGTTTTTGAAAATTGTAAAATGTTCTAAAAATTGCATTTTTTTGAAAAGTGCAAAATGTTTTAATCACATGTTTTTGAAAAGTGCAAAATGTTTTAATCACATGTTTTTGAAAAGTGCAAAATGTTCTAATTACATGTTTTTGAAAAGTGCAAAATGTTTTAATCACATGTTTTTGAAAATTGTAAAATGTTCTAAAAATTGCATGTTTTTGAAAAGTGCAAAATGTTTTAATCACATGTTTTTGAAAATTGTAAAATGTTCTAATTACATGTTTTTGAAAAGTGCAAAATGTTCAATTTACACGTTTTTGCAAAGTGCAAAATGTTTTAATCACATGTTTTTGAAAAGTGCAAAATGTTTTAATCACATGTTTTTGAAAATTGTAAAATGTTCTAATTACATGTTTTTGAAAAGTGCAAAATGTTTTAATCACATGTTTTTGAAAATTGTAAAATGTTCTAATTACATGTTTTTGAAAAGTGCAAAATGTTTTAATCACATGTTTTTGAAAATTGTAAAATGTTCTAATTACATGTTTTTGAAAAGTGCAAAATGTTCAATTCACACGTTTTTAAAAAGTGCAAAATTTTCTAAATAGGAGATGTCACCCTGAATATCTATAAAGGATAAAAACGTAAAGTTTCAAATTTAAAACTATGCAATACATCCAGTACGCAAACATTAAAACTTACTTAATTACATGTTTTTGAAAAGTGCAAGATGTTCAATTTACACATTTTTAAAAAGTACAGAATGCTTTATATTTACAAGCCTTCAGGAACAATGTATTAGTTTTTTGTAGATAGTGCATTTTGTTTTTAGTTAAAAATGGATATGGGTCATATTGACTCTTCACATCCGATATGTAATTCGTAGGCTAGATTCCTGATTTGTTGGGTAAAATGACAGACAGAATTGCAGACACGTAATTTAGTTTATTGATCGAGAGCCCAATGAATTGGAATTAAAAGTTGTATTTAAAATTTAAACTACTTTCCAATTAAGTTACCTACCTACATGTTCTTCTATACTGAGGCATATAATTTGGATTTTCCATGTGTTTCTGTCACCTTCACACACGCACAACTTTTCATTTCCCATTTTCCACTACTCAGTTTTTGCAAGACTCGTACATATTCGCTCGTATTTTTGCTTCTCTTTCGTAAATCTGAAATTTCAATTTCCATGTCAACATCGCAGATCGCAGAAGATCAGATCAGCAGACATCGACATCGACAGCAGCAGACATTGTGTGTGTGTGTGTGTCGTTGTGCGATATGAATCTCTTGGCTGAGTGAGTATAGGGAGCAGCAGACAGACGAATGAATAACTGGCTACTTCTGTTTACTATTTTGTGTATAAGGTGTATATACGCTGCTATGCTATGCTATATAGCACTTTACAAAATTATGCAATATATGGGATGGGATGTTGTCTATACTGTACTTATACACTATTACAAAAGTCCAACAGATATTCCAGATATGCTAGGCTAGACGCTGTAGACCTCATACATGTCTGTAATTTTCCGTATGTATTATTTTGTGTTTAGTAAATCATCAGTGAAGTCTCAAAATAACTCATTTCCATTGCTAGCTTTAAAACAATAAGTAGGTACTATATTTACCAAAATAGGAAAATATAGTCTTGAAAGCATGTAATTAAATATAAAGCGTACTTTGCATGCTTTAAAAATCGTGTTTGTAAATAATTTAACATTTAAAACTTTTAAAAAACAATTAAATAAGCTATTTTGTATTTTCTGAAAATCATTTAAAAAGAAAATTTTGCGCTTTTCAAAAATGTGTAATTAGAATGGTTTAAAATTTTTCAAAAGTACTAAAATAGGCTATTTTGCAATTTCTGAAAACACATAAAAAAGCATTTTCACTTTTCAAAAATGTGTAAATGGAATATTTTGCTCTTTTTAAAAACTTTGTAGTTAGAAAATTTTGCACTTTTCATAAACGTATCAAAATAGAACATTTTGCACTTTCAAAAAACACGAAAATTAAGCATTTTACACTTTTGAAAAACATGCAAATTTAATATTTTACAGTTTCAAAAAATGTGAATACAACAATTAGCAGTTTTTACAAGAAACTATGTAGGTACCTAAATAGAACATTTTAATTTTTGTTAGAAATTTATGTTAAAAACATTTTTCACATTCAAAAAGCGAAGCAATTTTGCACTTGTCTAGAATTAATAATGCTTGGAGCGTCTATCTCATATAGTGTTTCTTTTTTTTGGCATAGTTTATTTTAACTCATTTTGACTTAAATTGGATTTAAACTGTTTTGAATCTTCACTGGCGATGCATGTACTAGGTGTACGTTTTAGGCACACGTATCCTTTCTGTTATGTGATAAAAATGGTGACGTAAGCATGGTGCATTTTGTACATTTTGTGTTCACTTTTATTCAAAAGCGTAATGCATTACGGTTACATTACAAAGTGCCTCCCCTCTCTGCAGTCTCAGCACAAAACACAATTGAATTTCACGAGTTTGTGAATTTTCGAATTTACAATTTACAAATAATTACGGGTAATGTGTGAATGAGTGCCACTGAGCGAATTGAATGGGCGAATTGAAACGGTAACGGTGCATTGAGTAAAGTAGTCTATTCTACAACAACAACAACAACAACAACAGCGCAACGTGTGCAAGTAAATTAAATGAAAATGAAGTTGCGAGTTTTGTCAGACTTAATAATAACAATCAATTTCAAACCGTGTGGCCGTACGTCGTATCGTATAGCCACATGTCTTAAGCAACAACAACGATAATAATGGCGAGAATTTTTCATTTTCATTCTTCCCAATATTTTATGATTTTAAATTTCCATGTCATGTTGCATGTTACTCATTTTATTATTTCTGTCGTTTTTCCCTTTCCCTGTCGAACTGTCCACTGGGTTCTCGTCTTCCTTCTTCTTGTGTTCCTTTCACACGTCGTGCGCCAACTGCTCTATTATTCTTTATATAGGGATGGTCCATAAATGATGTCACGGAAATTATTATCAGTCTTGTAGGCTCACTCAACTCCCTTGTCATCAGTTTAACATTTGCATGAAACGTGTGATGCTTTTTATTCACTTTTTTTAATGCACAATGTTTTGTATTTTCATATTTTTAAAAATTACGTCAATTGCGAATTTAAACTTTTGCATGTTTTTGAAAAGTGCAAATTGTTTTATTTGCATATTTTTGAAAAGTGTAAAATATTTTATTTGCATATTTTTGAAAAGTGTAAAATATTGTATTTGCAGGTTTTTTAAAAGTGTGAAATTCTATTTTTTGCATATTTTTAAAAAGTGTAAAATGTTTTATTTCTGTATTTTTTAAAAGAACAAAATGTTCTATTTGCAGGTTTAAAAAAAGTTTAAAATGTTTTTTTTATTGCATATTTTTAAAAGTGCAAAATGTTCCATTTCTCATTATCTTTAGCCTATAGCGTGTCAAAAAATTGGCTGACTAAAGTTACTAGATCCACCCATCCTACCGATAAAGTAATTTATGGACAATCCCTTAATAATTTTTGACTGACTGCATTAAAAAAGTGAACAGGCTCAGCTGCACACCGCTACCGCTTAAGTAGCTACCGCTCTGCAGTTCTGCCTGTACACTTCAATTTAAATAAATAGGTAATGAAAATATGTAAATCAAATCAGTAAATCTTAAAAAAATAAAGAGTTCTTCCCTTATTGCAAATTGCAAAAATTTACAAAACCACAATCATAGCGTAACTCTTACAACACACAAAACCATTCAGTCACATGTCTTATCTAAATTGAAATTTTATTTTGTATGAAAAGTCGATCATTTAGCATGATGTAACATTGCTCTCGAAAATAAATTTTAATATAATCGGTTCGGTAATTTGCAGTTGTGTAAAAGGCTTTTAAATATTTTTTTTATCGAATTTAAAAATACTGATAACATCCTCTGTACTTCATTATACACGAGATATTTTAAAAGCCTTTTATTAAAAGTAAATAAGCGATCGACATGCGATTGTGTATGTGCATACAGCAGATATGGGTTTTTCTTCTCAGGGCGGTCACTGCACACTGCACGTGCACTAATTTTTAAATTAGTTTCTTATACTATTACATAATTTGTAGTTATATTTACATGTCGTGAGTCAAGAATCAAAATGAGCCATGTATCCAATTTATAAGCTAGAATTAAAATGAACTGTCAATAAAAACAAACAAATGCAACATGAAATAGATGAGAATTTAAAAAGGGTAATTTTTAAAAAAGTGAAAAATGATTTAGTTAATTTGCCTTTTAAAAGTGCAAAATTTTGTTTTTATATGTTTTGAAAAAAATTTAAATGCTCTTTTTACATGTTTTTTGAAAAATGTTAAATGTGTTTTATTTACTGATTTTGAAAAAGTGTAGAGTATTCTTTTTACATGTTTTTTTTTTAAAATTGCAAAATGTTACATTTACATGCTTTTCGAATCGTTAGATTATGTGTGTGTACATATGTGTGCATAGCGTTTTATTTAGCTGATATACGCTGTTTTGAATCTGCACAGAGTTTATAATATGTATTTTAACTTTTCGTTCGTTCCAATTTTTAATGACAGTCACATGTGCGATTGCCGTGATTGGTATTACGTAAGTGAAGTCCAGTGTACGTATAGGTATAGGTAATAGTTAAAAATGGGGAAAAGCGGTGTCAGTTCTTAAACTTGTAATTCTTTAAAAGTTGTACTTTGAAACTTTAAACGTGACGCGTGGGTGGGATTTTTTTCATTACTAATAATTATTATAGTGTTGTGTTGGCAAAAGGCAAATACTACTTTTTTATTATTTGCAAATATGTCCTTTAGTTGTGCATTTTTGACAGAGGATTTTCCTTCTAGTTTTTTTTTGCGCAGTCTTTAATTTGAACTTGATTGACATTGGAATATTTTAGCATTGGTTCTTTGGTATGAAAAAAATAGGCTTTGGTTTGGAGTACGAACGAAGACGAAGACGAAGTGCAATTATCGTAATTAGTGGAAAATATAGGTGTACGGAATGGGCAATTAGAAATTGTTCGAATGGTGAAGATGAAACACACTATACTTATACAGACTATAGGGAAAAAGGGGAGCAAGAAAATAATTACTAAGAAAGGTGTGGCACACAGAGCATTAGTGGGAGATAGACAGACAGGTAACACTCGTTTAAGTCGTGTGCACCCAATGCCATTAAATTATAAAAAGGCAAAGCCAACAATTTGAATGCATCTGCATTGCATTGAACTCTGCTGCTCAACAAATAATGAAATCACAATGAAAAAAAATTGCAGCTGGCAACGACAGCAACAACGACAACGAAAACTGCAATAGATTCAGAACAAAACAGCAACAACAACAACGCAGAATATCCGTCGGCAATTAAATGCAAAAATGCACTACTTAACAGTTACCACTTACCTTTTTTTAAACACACCACATAAAAACTACCTACCTACTTACATACTTGGTAATTTAGTATTGGCAGGCCATAGGTATATCTGCATGCTACAACATTAACATGCATATGCTATATAGTAAATAGTGCTTTTGTAAGTAGTCACTGGCCTTATATGCAGATAGGTGCTTGAAAAAATGACTCATAAAAATTTGCATCGCCTTTATACTTTATTGCCATAGTTTGAGTTTGCCTTTGTTAATTGTTAGGGCAGATATTCACTTGAACTTCCTGCGAATCAAAAAGAAATTTGTCTGTGGAGAATTAAAATGTTCCATATACGCTTTTAATCGAGAACAAAATGCACTATCTACATTTTTTTTAAATATATTAGCCGGATCTTGAAAGTATACTAATACCATATATGGTTGGAAACAGAACACTTACATTTAGTTTAGTTGTCAGAATTGTGTATGTAGATAAAAGATTGTGTACGCTTTGAAAACATGTAAATCGAATATTTTGCACTTTTCAAAAACTTTGAAATAGAATATAGTTTGCACACTTTGCACATTTCAAAAACATGTAAATTTAACATTTTGCAATTTTCTAAAAACATGAAAATAGAACATTTTGCACTTTTCTAAAAACATGAAAATAGAACATTTTGCACTTTTCTAAAAACATGAAAACAGAACATTTTGCACTTTTCAAAAACATGTAAATTTAACATTTTGCAATTTTGTAAAAACATGAAAATAGAACATTTTGCACTTTTATAAAAACATAAAAATAAAACATTTTGCACTTTTCTAAAAACATGAAAACAGAACATTTTGCACTTTCCTAAAAACATGAAAATAAAACATTTTGCAAATACTAAAAAAAACATGTAAATTCTACATTTTGCACTAAGATTTTGTAATTCGTGCCTAATTTACAGTTTTTTGCCTGTTTTACATTAAACATAATGTGTCTCATTTTGTGATTTTTTGACATAGCTTATTTTAATTCTAACTTAAATTGGATATGCCCCCTTTTGATTCTTCACTTACGATATGGGATCTGATCGTAAGATGGTATTTTAATGTTGAGTGAATTTTATATTTTATAGTATCCGTATTACCTATGTATATCGCTATGCTTTGTGTTTGAATTAATTGCAATTAGGGATAAGCACTTGGCTGTACTTATGCTTGTAATTCGTACTTTTATGGTGCATTGCTATTTTTGCACTACGTATGTCGTATGTAATAAGTTACTAAATTTTGTTGTGCGTTTTTTTATTACTCATGTAATAATTCTCATTTTCAAAGATTGAAATAGAGAGGTTCTCAATATAAATAAAGATATGGGAGTTGGTACTGTTGGTAGTTTATCAGTACTGCATAAAAGGAAGAGTACGAGGAAATGGTAGTGATAATTTTTTTCTGCTTTTTGGAAGTCGGTCTGGGAGTTAACATGTTGTTTTTTACATTTTTCTTATATTGGGCACTTGGAGAACGTGTGCGGTGGATTATTTAATGTTTTTGAGGTTTTTTAACGATAACGAAGAACGTAAAGTAACATGGGATGAAGGCACTCATCCAATTATATTTAATTAGAGGAGATGATGAGTGCAGGAGATACATCATTTATACAAGTACAAATTTGATCTGTGATGGTTTTCTGTATTTCTATTTTAGTGTGTAGTATAAGATTGTTGATACTTTAATTAAATGCAAATCTAATCCACAATATTTGTAGTATGTATGTAATGTAATGGTAAATGCCTATTTTGTATGTAGAAATATATAACTGGATTTTTGAAAGTTGGAAAATACAAATTATTTTTCCTTTTTTTTTAAATTATAAAAAGTAAAATACTAAACTCATTGCTAACAAAATTAAATGTAATTATAGACCAAATTAAATGTAGCAGCCATTGCTTTATTAAACACACTTAACCAAAAACTATAAGTCCAAGTCAAGGAAATACAAGTCAGAAAATAGGAGGAAATGAGACGGACAAATTAAGAAAGCATCTTCGCACAAAAATGCAATCTTTACATTAAATTTGTTTTGTTATCATTTTGAAAAAAATAGAAAATATATCTCAATATAAATATTATGTGCGTCTCTGCATGGGACACAGACGCGACGGCTGCTGTCTTTGTCTCAGTCTCAGTCTCAGAAAACCATCTCAACAAATTGAACGCACAGTTGGTGTCAGTTGAATTTTAGCTTAGCACTTTGGCAGTTCCTATAATCTATGTTGTAAAGATATATTATACTCTCCGCTTTAATTTACTTTACTCACTCGCATTTAAAGTTTTAGACATTTGAAGCAGTTTTTACGTATTTACGTTATTGGTCAATATTTTTTATCACTCCATCAATTTTTTGTTTGTTATTTTTTCCTCGAAAAAAATAAACAAACAATGAGCGCGTCATATGTAGATTATATAGTTTATGTTGTTTATATTATGCTGTCTAGGGATCGTCCATAAATAATGTCATGGGCAGGGTGAGATAGCTGCGGGTCATGCCTATTGTTGAAAGCATGCCATGTTATGTATATAGAGGTATTCGTTTATTACGTATAATGTTAAAAATTGATGACATTGCGGTATGGGTGTGGTTATAAAAGAGATAGTTTGGTTGACATTATTTATGGACCACCCCTTAGACTTTGTACTGTGTACGTCTGCATTTTTATTTTGTTTTATTTAACTTCCTTTTCCTTCCTTCGTTTATTTGACCACCTACCTACCTGAACTGAAGCGAACAACACCTAGATCTGAGTGATGTGATGTGATAGGGAAGAAGCATTAAAAGTTTCAAGTATGAAACGTAGAGATGTTTATCCCGCTCACATATTTTCGTTAAATTTTTACTTTTTGTGACGTGTGTGATGAATTTATGAACATGAAAAAAAATTTCAAGTGCTAAATATGCCAAAAAACAACGTTGTGTTTTTTACGATTTTGTTATGATTCGTAAAAAGGGAGTTGGAAAACATCTTGATGAGCGGAGGAGACGGTGACGGCGATGGCGATGGCAGGCGGCGATTGTAAAATACTGGCAAAAATAAATAATAAATTCAATTTCGTAGCTTTGACCTACATTTACATATGCCGCGTATATACTGTGTATTATCAGTGTTGCTATAGGATATTTAGCACAACAAACAAAACTGGATGTCTGGATTGGATGTTTCTGTATTCATTCATAAATAAAGATACCATGTTAAACTTATATCGTGAGTGAAGAACCGAAATGACCCATATCTAATTTGAGGTACAGTCAAAATGAACTATGTCATAAAAACAAAATGAAAAATATGCATATAAAATGTTTATAAGGAGTTTTCGAAAAGCTTAAAATTTTCTATTTTCATGTTTTTCAACAATGTAAAATGTCCTATTTACATGTTTTTGAAAATGTGCAAAATGTTCTAATTTCCGTGTTTTTGAAAAGGTGCAAAATGTTATATTTACATGTTTTTGAAAATGTGCAAAATGTTATATTTACATGCTTTTGAAAATGTGCAAAATGTTCTAATTTATGTGTTTTTGAAAAGGTGCAAAATGTTATATTTACATGTTTTTGAAAATATGCAAAATGTTATATTTACATGTTTTTGAAAATGTGCAAAATGTTATATTTACATGTTTTTGAAAATGTGCAAAATGTTCTAATTTCCGTGTTTTTGAAAAGGTGCAAAATGTTATATTTACATGTTTTTGAAAATGTGCAAAATGTTGTATTTACATGTTTTTGAAAATGTGCAAAATGTTATATTTACATGTTTTTGAAAATGTGCAAAATGTTATATTTACATGTTTTTGAAAATGTGCAAAATGTTCTAATTTCCGTGTTTTTGAAAAGGTGCAAAATGTTATATTTACATGTTTTTGAAAATGTGCAAAATGTTCTAATTTCCGTGTTTTTGAAAAGGTGCAAAATGTTATATTTACATGTTTTTGAAAATGTGCAAAATGTTGTATTTACATGTTTTTGAAAATGTGCAAAATGTTCTAATTTCCGTGTTTTTGAAAAGGTGCAAAATGTTATATTTACATGTTTTTGAAAATGTGCAAAATGTTGTATTTACATGTTTTTGAAAATGTGCAAAATGTTCTAATTTCCGTGTTTTTGAAAAGGTGCAAAATGTTATATTTACATGTTTTTGAAAATGTGCAAAATGTTGTATTTACATGTTTTTGAAAATGTGCAAAATGTTCTATTTTAATGCTTTCAATAAGACATGTTTTAATATTTGTGTAGATAGTTGATATTAATTTTAGGTAGAAATGGATATGGGTCATTTTGGTTCTTCACAGACGATATGGTGAATTTACATTGCTAGACAGTCAGCAGTGGTAATATATTTAAATATATTAGATTCAGTTTTTGTGCAAATACTGTAAAATGTAAAACTGTCAGATTTTCATAGGTAACACAGAACATGAAAAATTCAATTAAACTTTGTTGTGAAACTTGTAAACGTTACGTGTGTAATTAAATTGGAATTTGGAATTAAGACAAAAATATATGTTCGTAATATAGTTTTAGAATCTAAATTGGTTAGGCATGTTGTCTTATGCACACAAAAACTTTCCCATACTTTTGAGCACGTGCCAAATGTATTTCTTTAACCTACCTAGGTACCTACCTAATAACAAATACACACGTGTGTGAATCTTTAAAAAAATATACGAGATTAAAAATAGAGCTTAAAAAGTGCGATGATTGAATAATGACCATAGCACATAGCACAGCACTATATAGCATTACTTTAATTACTGCATTAACTACTTAGCTTTATGGCCTTCGTTCAGGAAGGTGAGTTAATTGGGGCAAATAAATTACACTTACCTCACCTGAGGGATAAGCTTTAAATTCAAAAAAGTATTTATGTTAATTACTATAACAACGTCGTGAAGAATGCCTGCGTACACAAACTTCCATTTTTAAGTGCTTTATTTTTAGTTTGCAATTATTATTACAATTAAATTCAAACAGCTGAGATTTTGCTTTCAAATTCTCTTTTACACACACACACACACACATGTCACATGTTCCCCATAGGCCAAGGGGCTTGCTTCAGGTTGGAGTTTTGAAATTAAAATGACTAAATTAAAGCTGTTATTATTCCATTATAGAATTGGAATTGGCAATTTTCGAAGTTTCATTCGGCCGTCCTTTGATTTCGTTTTTGTTTTCGTTATTCCGTGTCACTCATATGACAGTCAACAGTGTTTAAATTTGAAACACTGCAAGAAATACAGTTAATAATGGTAATTTACATTAACGTGGTTAGTTTTACATGTAATTAGATGGAAATGTTCCACACGCTCCTCACGCACATGAAGTTTGAGGCTCACCAATAATTAGATAATACACATTATTGTAATATTATTATGAATTATGAGAAGCGCTTCTTTTGTTTTACGTAACTACATAAAATATGTCTGTAAGAATTGAGCATTCATTCTGTCTGACTGTCTGTAAGAAAATTGAATTTAAATAGATATAATTTTATTGCAATTCTTACTTGTAGGTATACCTATAGGTACGCATATTATATGTTAATAATATGTAAGTTAATGGTTAAATAGCGATAGTTTTCGCATGAATTTGCTACAGCAGTCGAACCTATAGTAAAAGTTGCGTATCGCCACAGTGAAGACTCAAAATGGCCCATATCCATATTTAGCTAAAAATAAAATATGCAAATTAGTGTTAATATAATCTATCTACTAAAACCTTATTGTCAATTAAATTGCAAAAATATTTTTTACTTTTTAAAAACATGTACATACAACATTTTCGACATTTGGAAAACATGCAAAAATGGAATATTTTCCAAGTTTCAAAAACATGCAAATGAAATATTTTCCACGTTTCAAATTTATGCAAAAAAAAATATTTTGCACATTTGGAAAACATGCGAATGGAATATTTTGCACGTTTCAAAAACATGCAAATGAAATATTTTCCACGTTTCAAATTTATGCAAAGAAAAATATTTTGCACATTTGGAAAACATGCGAATGGAATATTTTGCACGTTTCAAAAACATGCAAATGAAATATTTTCCACGTTTCAAATTTATGCAAAAAAAAATATTTTGCACATTTGGAAAACATGCAAATGAAATATTTTGCACGTTTTAAAAACATGCAAAAATGTAACAGTTTATTTTGAGTTAGTTTATTTGATTTCCAGCTCCAAGCTCCAATTTGAATGCATATAGCCTGTTTTGATTCTTCACTTACACGCTATACATTACATTTTTGCTCTGCTTTGTGAATTTCGATTTCGACGAAGAACGAAAGCGAAGGCTAAAGTTGGTGTAGAGTAGAGTAGTCGAGTTTATTTATTATTGAGATTTTTCACGTTGAAATAAGTTACGTCTGCCCTACGTGCGTTTCGTTTTTATTTTCATCTCTTTGCTTTTGCTTCTTAAAATGCGTTGTTCCCTTTTTATTTTTTTTCTGGGCAAAAAGTAGGTCAGCGCGTCTCCTTCACTCCTCACAGTTGTTGGCTTTATTCTGTTGACTTTTCTTGAGGAGACTTGTAATGTTCGCAGTTTATTCGCACTCTAAAGTTAAAAAGTTGTGTCTATGTCTTTCATGTTTAATATTTAATGGTGCTGGTGACTGTTTTGTGGTTTTGGTCCCCTCCTCTCGGTGTCTGTCGCCTCTGAGTTGATCTGACTTTTGGCTCGGATCTGCAAAATCCGACGACGTGTGCGACGTCGACGTAGATGTGCGAATTGGAATTCTTGAAATTATGTAGGTACCTACATCACCTTTGTTTTTGCTACTTTTGCCCCCGTCCACACACCGCACACACGTGGACGACGTGAACTGAGCTCTTTAAAAAAATCTAAAAGTTGTTATATTTTCTTTTAGTCTACACACTTTTACTTTTTTATTAGTTAATCTAGCGTTACGCACAGAGACAAGACAGACGTAGACAGATGAGGCAGACAGGACGTAAGGTATATGGATATAGATAGTGTAGGCTGAATACAATGTTATGTTTAGACTAGACTAACTAGTAAGACAGATCTATAGACTTTAGCCAGAGTCGGCCATCGTAAATCTGTCGTGTCATACAGTTGACAGTTGCAATTTAGGTCAGGATAGATCATCAACATCATGGCAAATGCGTTTTTACGCCGTACAATTTACGAATTTGCTAGAGATGTCACAGATGTAAATTGGAAATTCCAGTATGCATATCGTATAGGTGTATGCTATATGATACGAAAGTGGTCCGTATTTTTGTCACTTTCTTGGAGGTTGGACTTGATCGCACAATCGAAGGCTTGAAGGTTTAGACAATTTTAGGCACAATCTACGATCTATGTTGACGATTTCTGTAATACGCACTATTCGTAGCTGATCTCACTAGTCAGCTAAATATTGTTGTAGGTTTTTAAAAAGATCTTGAGCTATAGTAATCTAATCGCACTATAGTACATAGTACATGCTGAGTCATTAATTGACTAATTGACAAAAATGACGCAGGTAAAAACTAAAAAAAAACATTCCTTGAGGATTTTGCTCGTTGACAAATCGACAACACGTGTGTTGTCTCACTTGAGTAACAGTTTTCAATTATGTGGTAGTTCCTATGGAAGATAGATTAAAATAATTAGGTCGGTCGGGATAAATGTATTTGCAGTATACGTTTTTTCTTAAAAGTTACTAAACTCAGGGCTGGATGCCGGATAATGCGGCGAGCGCAGGCAGCCTCCGCTGCTTGGATTTTCAAAAATCATGTAAAATAAATATGAAACATTTGGCAATTTTCAAAAAGATGGAAAAAGAATATTTTGATTTTGCCAAAGCATGCAAATAAAATTTTTTTGTACATTTTAAAAACATGGAAATAAAGCATTTAACACTTTTTTCAAAACATGTAAATAGAACATTTTGCATTTTTGAAAAACATCAAAATAAAACATTTTCCACTTTTCGGACTTTTCCCAAAACATGTGAATAAAACATTGAGCACCTTTTCGAAAACATGTAAATAGAACATTTTACACTTTTCAAAAACATGTAAATAGAACATTTTACACTTTTCAAAAACGTGAAAAGAAACCATTGTTTCCACTTTTCTCAAAACATATAAATAGAACATTGAGCACTGTTGTGAATCAAGTAAAAATAATATTTTAAACTTTTCTAAAAGATGTAAATACAACAATTTGCTTTACTAAAGAAAGCCATCAATAATATCAAAATGATGGTTTTTGTATGAAAATAAAATTGCTCCCTAAAAGCAATTCCTTCGTCCTGCCCTGACTAAACTGAAACCTGCACTACACGTACTTTTATGAAGGCCTACTAATTGCAATGATACGACTTTGTTTGAAAGTGAAAAAGATTTAAATTGATATACGTAATAAAAATGTAAAAGCATTAAGAAAAAGAATAAAAAATCAAAAATCCGTCGTCAATCGTCAACCGTCTGGCCTAAAACTTGAAAGTGCTATTAGCTATAGGTGATTAATTATGCATAATGTTTACTTAAAGTAATTATAGATACTGAGCATGTGTCCTGCACCTTCAACGGATCGTCGTCGTCAAGGACGATATAATTAGAAATCCTCGTCGTATGTGTAATGTTAATGGTCCCACTAAAATCTCTGATCTGTTTGATCAGCTGCTTATATCTGTAGTTGGATGTTGTCAGAGATAAAAAATAAAAATAGGAAAGTCAAAAAAACTTGCTATATGTAAATGAAGTAAATGAACTGAAATGTCTTCAAGAAGTTCTTTCCTTGATAAAAGTTTGTTTACGAAATGTGTGACTAATGGTTTATTTTTGTTTTGGTTTGTTTGATTCCATTTGTGGCAGATCTCCAAGATCCTTCAGTACACGCCGTCGGTGACGTTCCTCAATCTGAGCTTCAACAGACTCCCCTCTCCACTCACCTTCACCTGCACTGAGAACAAATTTCGCTTTCCGCATCTCCCACGACTCACGGCCCTCATCCTCATCGGGACCAAAGTGTCCTGGGACTCGGTCTGGTTCCTCCTTCGTCAAGCCACAAGTCTCCAAGAGATTCATCTGTCCTTGAACGATTTCGGGACCGTCGATGTGGATTTTAGTGGAAGTGGAAGTGGAGCGACGTCGAGGCAGCGGGAGATGAGGACGAGGACAACCAGTTCCGAATCCGAAACTTTATCTTTATCCGCATCATCAGCTGAGAGAGTTCAAGGGAATCCGAATCCGAATGTGAATAATGAACCTACTAGTCGAAGTAGCAGTCGACAGAATAGTAGTAGCAGTAGCAATGATAGTAGTAATGATCAAGATGAAGCCGAAGCCGAAGCTGAACGGGAAGGAGGCGACGAAGTGGGTCACCGCTCTGGGAGCAGCTCCACGGACAGTGGGAATGAGAGCTGCTCCGAAGATGACAACGGCGGCCTCTGCTTCCCACACATTCGAAAGATCATGTTCGATGGGAATCCTATTCACTCCTGGGCCGAAGTCTCTAAACTTGGTAAGCTCATTAAGACACAAAACATTGCGTGTGTAAAGAACCAAAATGACCCATATCCAATTTTTAAGCTACAATCAAAATGAGCTATGTCATCAAAACAAAATGAAAAATATGCGTAAAATGTTAATTAGGAGATTTTGAAAAATGTATAATATAATGTTCTGTTTTCATGTTTTTCAAGAATGTAAAATGTCCTATTTACATATTTTTGAAAAGGTGCAAAATGTTCTAATTCCATGTTTTTGAAAAGGTGCAAAATTTTCTAATTCCATGTTTTCAAAAAGGTGCAAAATGTTCTAATTCCATGTTTTCGAAAAGGTGCAAAATGTTCTAATTCCATGTTTTTGAAAAGGTGCAAAAATTTCTAATTCCATGTTTTCGAAAAGGTGCTCAATGTTCTATTTAAATGCTCCCAAGACATGGTTGAATATTTTTGTAGATATCTGATATTGTTTTTAGCTAAAAATTGGATATGGGTCATTTTGGTTCTTCACAGACGATATCAATCTTTACCAGAGAATGATAATGCAGAATACAGAAGTTTAGCGGCAATGAACTTTTTTTGATTTTGTATGTGTGTTAAATTATGTTAATGGTTCCTTTTAAATAATGCGTGTTAATTTTTTAATTTTTCTTGAATTATTACAAAAATTCAAAACTTCTTGAAAAGTTTGGAAAAAGCTTGACTGTAAAAATTTATTTAATTATGGCATCTAAAATAGTAAAATGTAATTTGTAATTTAAGTGTTTAGAAATCTTATTTAGACAGTGTACAATGTAAACTACACCCTGTGTTAGTACATAGTGAGATATTACTCTTATTTGCATGTTAAGGTACCTAGGTAGGTACATTATGTTTCACACTTGCAAACTTCTAACGTGAACGTCCAACGGCAACTTGTTGTGATGTATGATGTTTGTTTTTGCAACTTTTCAAACCAAAAAATGGGAAAAGTCCCAGTTTGTTTATATATGGACATAATTTGATACATTCAAAATTGATGGGATTATAAACTGACTTGGAAAAGTAAAGTTCGTTGCCTTTTTGCCGCTGGTGTTGGTCGTTGGTTCGATTTTGATTTGAGAATTACGTTTTCTTTTTTTTATAAAGTTACTTATTTTGACTTTTTATAGAGATACCGGTACCGGATCTTCTTGTCGACAGATTTGTGAATGTTTTTTGTGCATATTTTCAAGTATAATTTTGCAATTTTTTAGTCATCTTGTTCTGGTTGTGATATATGGGAGATGGGAAATGGGAATCTATCTTGAATAAATCTTGACAGTTTTTCATTTTCTGCTGCTGGTGAATGATGTTTTTATAGGTGTGTCCTGTGTCGTAGATGGTGTTTACTTCTTGGTAATTTTACATGTGTAGGATTCTGGTCAATTAATAATTGCAAAAAAATGTATATAGTTAGTAAAAAAACATCAAAATCAAATGTTATCTGTATGCAGGAATTCTGTTTTTTCGCTTAATATTTGGCAAAGTAGGTAAAGTAAAATTGTAGGCTTGTTTAGAAGTGATCGAATCTGTGATTGGGATCGTCAACAAATTACGTTATTAAAAATGTATATTTTTGTGACCGTCTTGTCATCAGCTTAGCCATAGCTTAGAGGTGGGATGCCATCATAGAAGTCAAGTAGACCCAATAATCCTACCGATGACGCCATTTATGGACGATCTCGTGTGTATTTTCTCTGTCTTAAATTGACTCAGTTTCCCAAAATTAGAAAATTAGGTTTTACTTAGTTAGTTATACAAAAAGAACAGGATACAGGATGTTTACTTTTTTTCCCCCAAAATTGTGAAATTTAAATTTAATTTGCCTGATCTGTATGATGTATGTATTTGGTACTTAGGTATATGTCAAAAAAGCAGCTTTCTTAATTTACTTGTATAATCATGTACCATAGGCCAATTTGTAAAAAATGTGTGTTGTTGTGGCTAGGTGTGTGTTAATGTGTTAATATGCTAATTTTGAATGCAATTTTTGATGTGGATTGACAGGAAGTTGTTTCCCGTCCCTAAGACACGTGGGCTTGGCGGACTGTCCCATAAGTTCGATTGCAGAGGATGCTCATCAGAATTTCGATAATCTTCAAAGTTTGTCCATGACGAACACGCTAATTAATGACCTGACTGACCTTTCATATCTCAATTCTTTCCCGTCCCTCACCGAACTTCGTATTCAAGGGATCCCTTTCCTCAGTGAACTGACTGGTCAGTGTAACCGTACTTCGTTTCGTAATTCCAATATATATTTTATTTGAATACTATTAAAGTATTTATATTTCATTTAATTAACCAATATATATTTATAATAGATATTTTATATAACCTAATAATTCTGATTTGTTTATGAAATTTTTGCCACACATACATAATGCAGCACATGAGCGAAGACAGTACATGATTGCAATGCTCCCCAAAATCAAGAAATTAAACGGTGGTGCTCCGATTTCGACGGAGGAGAGAGAAGATGCGGAACGAGCCTTCATCCGTCGCTATGATCAGAATAATGACAAAGATCAGTCTCCGCCGCCTAAAAGGTGCTTTGAAAACTAAAACAAAAAAATTCACAAAGTTTACAAACTAGAAAATTTCAAAATTCAGACAATGGAATTTCCTTTCTAATAATGGCTTTGGGCTTTTATGGGAATATAGTTTCATGCTTGCAATTGCAATTTTTGCACACGACAATTTTGAAAACAACATGATTACTTTTTACTAATGATAAATGATAGAATTCTAATACATATTATATTGCATTATACAATATGCGGAAAAAAAGCAGAAACTACAACTACGATTTTAACACAGATAAAAATAAACTCATATAAATAAATATGTGGACTATCACAATACTGACACTAGATTAGGATTAATTTTATTATTGTACACTGAATTACTTACGTGGGCTGAAATGTGAGCAGGAAAAGAATACACAGAATTTAGTAGTGACGATGAGTGGCGTGTGATTTGCTGACAGAGATAAATAAACCAAAATACCATTAGAACAGTAATTACACATGTGCTGCATGCAATGTGCAAAGTATTTGTGCGATTATTTAGCTCAGCTATATTATTTTGTCGAAACTTGGAGTGGAAATGAATGCATAGTATTTGCATATAAGTTAACAGTGTAGGTCGTAGTCGGAGGTACTTTGTTGTGTGCAGGATTTTTATTTTTATTTTGTGTATTTTTTGTGTAGACTTTTGTAGAGGTGACATTTAGCTATAAAGCTGAATGATGATAAAAATGCCAAATGCGCAATAAGGGAAGTCGGCATCGTAATTTAGGGAATCAGTAATCGGGTGTGTAGGATGTTATTACATGGTTTGAAATGCAGTCAAATCAACTTGCCTAGTCTCCGTCCTGTGCGACTTGATGCCCATCATTATAATGCCTTTCCATTTTTAGCGATAATACTGAATTGTTGGTCGATAACGTTAATGATAATGAACGATGGTAAACTTCTATTGTGAGAGAAGAGTCAAAATGACGTATATGTAATTTTAAGCTGGAATCAAAATGACCTATGTCAAAAACAAACGCAATGAGGCGATAATATGAAAAGCGCAAAATGTAGTATTTTTATGTTTTTAGAAAAGTGCAAAATGTTTTTTTTTCCTAGTTTTTTGAAATGTGAAAAATGTTCTATATGCACATTTTTTAAAAACGTAAAATATTTTATTTGCATGTTTTTTAAGAGTGCGAAATGTTCTATTTACATCTTTTAGAGAAGTACAAAATGTACTATTTACATGTTTTTGAATAGTGCAAAATATTCGTTGTACACATTTCCAGGGTTTCAGTATAATAAGTTAAGTTTTTGCAGGTACAATATTTTGTTTTTTGTCTAAAAAGTGTAAATAGGTCATTTTGAGTCTTCACTGGCGATACGTATGTAACCTGTGGGATTAGATTTGCCGAATATTTTTATGTGGTGAATTTATTTAAATTCTAAGCTTGCGTGCAAAGTTTGGATAGCGATAAAATTGCAATTGTTGTTACAGTCTAACAGTGTGATAAGGATTTCTGACTGGAAAAATGTCATGTTAGAATTTACGTTGTAAAGTTGTAGGTAGTAAGCTATCAATATTATGGAAATAATTAAAGTACGGCAGGTAAGATCATTGCGTGGAAATTTGAAGATTAACTTTGTTTGTTTGTATTTTTTTCAAAGGTACTTTGAACTTCTGTCCGTTCATGGAGAACTAGCACCCCTCGTTGAGGTACAACTCAAGCCCGCCACGCGCGTCAAACTGAAGATCGTGTCCGGAACAATTGTTACTGAGCGACTGATCAATGTTTACCAAACCACTACTGAATTGAAGGTGACTCTCTAGTTGTTTACTATGAGGGATCGTCCATAAATAATGTCCTCATCGGGTTGGGGGGTGGAGCCTTTGAACTTTTTCATTTATCGATTTATCGCAATTTGAAAAATGCTGCCATTCTATGTTTAGAGCGGCCAGGTTCATCTGTAAAACGACGGCATGTCATCCGTGACATCATTTATAGACGATTCCTTACTTAGATTTTCAATTAATTCATCATCTGTAATTTAAAAAGTTTAGTGTTTATTTAGTTTTTAATCCATAATTTATTTTCCGTAGTCACAATTGGAGTCTCTCGTGGGGATCCGGCCATCAAACATGAGACTGTTCTACAATGACTATGAAATGTGCGGAGCCGTTGGACGGGAAGAAATGAAATTCCCACAGAAGAAACTCTACTCGTACAATATGCAGGATGGCGATGAAATTCATATCGAACTCAAGCTACTTAAGCATTAGCAGCAGCCATAAGAAATAAAGTCGAGGAAGAAAAAGGAAATTAATTGAAAATTAGAATGAAATATACACATACACACATCATAATACGAAAACAAATATATTTAGCATATTTTATGCAATACCTTTAATACGATGTCAACTTTATGACTACTTGAACCCTAAACGCAAACGCAGTCCCTCCCAAACCAAAACGAAGCCAAGAGCCAACGTTCGTCTTCCCCGCCGCCCGCCGCAACCCTTTTAATTATATTTAGGAAAAATTTACAAGTATTAATTTCCTGCAATGTTTTTTTTCGCTGTAATATTATGTGTATTTGTACTATACTTACTTATATTACTCTAATTCAATGAATTTTATTTGTATCTATTCTCATACATGCATTTCTGTATTTAGCATTAGGGATCGTCCTCAAATGTCGTCGTCGAAAAATCCCCATTTTTAGAACCCTACATCACATGCCTATGCTTCCCCTGCCCTTGCCCCTGCCGTGGCTATCTTTAGCATGGGATGTTGTCAGCAGCCAAGTAGTAAACCCATTGAAATTACCGATAGCGTCATTTTTGGACGATCCCTTATTAATGCAATAGTTGCAAAAACCCACTGTATATTCTGTCAATGCAGTTTTTTCATGAATTAATTAATAATATCAGGACTTACACACACGCTTCCTGGATTGCAGTGAGAATCGGAAAATGCATTTTTAATTTGACTTTACTACATTTATTTAGTTTTATTAGTTGATTATGGTTTTAGCTTAGAATTGAATGAATTAATTACTATTGTACTGCATAGTTAAGTTACAATTTTATTCAAATTGAAGGATTGTCACCAGTTACGAGTTACGGTTACGGTGTAGTAATATTACGATATCAATAATGTCCAGTCCAGTGTAAAATAAGTACCTAGGAATGTGTGAAATTGGTCGATTTTTATTTAATTTAACAGTCAGTAGTCAGAGCACGATGCTTTATTATAAGCAATTCTTGTACAGATATTGCCACCGGCAGTGGTCACCGGTCCTAGCAAATAATGAACTTAACCAAGTTCTATTTAATTGGCAGATTTAATTTACGGCTAATAGTAGTTGATATTAATAATGCTTTAAATTTAATAGCGTATTGTACAGAAAATATAATACGTAGCTTGTATCGCAGTGTTGTTTGTGCATGAACTTTGGTTGGTAAGATCTAAAAGTACTGTGTTAAATAGTTGTGTTTATGTAGAATTAGAGAATTACTATAATGTATATTTTAATCATGTAATTATTACCAGCGACCGGCACCTATGAGTTGGCGTTGTTCTTCTTCAATAATTATTGGTACCAAATGCCAAATAGTATACTAATTGTAAGTAAGTAGGTAGGTAAATATATTCTTTGCATATAAATGTGAATTTAAAATAATACACTAACAGTAGAAATAATTAAACACCAAAGGACAAATCATAAATAAATACATATTATTCGTAAGCAGGAAGGTTTGTAATAAATTGTGATGTGACTGTGACTGTGAGGTGAGATTGTGATTGAAATGATTGTGAGTTTATGTAAATTATAAAAGTTAGGATAGGAATTGAGCGATTCACTATTATTTACCTGGTACTGGTCATGGTCGCGGTTTGGTTTAACGTTTACATAAATTAGTATTGATAACTTGCTAGTACTTACATACGGAATGTACTTACTGTTTTTTCTTAATACTTTCTGTCGCGTATAAAGATACATGAAATTACTGAGTATATATTATTTACATAATTTTACCTTTGACCTTTTTTCTTAGTCTTTACCTTACTAGTTAGTTCTGTGTGCTCTGTGTTATGGTCTACATTATTAACGCAAGCTATGCTACTGTTTACTTTCAATGTTCTACAATAATTATAATTATTATTGTATTTTGATTCCGACGAGATGTCGGATTTAAATTTGACGCTATCACCTGTCACTTAATAATTTGTTGTTCGCTCAAAAGAAAAAACAGACATGTACTTACTTCAATTGAACTCGTTGTATCTCTACTGTCCTACAACTGGGAAGTTCTTATAATTTAATTGATTTTAGTTTTAATTTATGAATACTTTTATTCCCACATATCTCAAAGATAATTGAACTAGTTTGTCTCAAATGTATGGGAGTGTGCAGTTACAATATTGCACATACTATATGACTATGAAGCTTTACACGCAATATTATTGTATGAATCCTAAATGTGTTAAGTAAAAAGCTTTTATATAACTAATGTCAATTCCTGGGTGTGAATGACTATGAATTTATAGAAACATTGTATTGCTTGATTGCAGGTGATTTTATTTTTTAGGACTTTGTGAATCTTATTACTAGTTAGATTGAAAAGCATTCAATATATAGATCAAGTTTTGTCGTAGGCCGTAGATCGTAAAGTTATACTTAAGTACTTGATACGAATGATTTAACGATTTTAGTCGATTGACTGTAAAACTTGTATCCTTATGTTATGATGGATGGAACTGAACAGCTACAGTAACCCCTCCCGTATCCGGACCTCTATTATCCGGAACCTCCCATATCCGGACGGGTTTTTCGGTATCCGGACCCTCCCATATCCGGACAAGATTTTTGAAATACCATATTTTTAATAAATTTCAAAAATAAAAGTAAAATATAAAAATAAAGCCATTTTTTCCAAACCAAAAACTAGGCATTTCTTTTTTCTGGCTTATAAATGTGAATACTTGGAAGTAAGAATTGTTGATTTAAATACAAATGTTGTCATAAAATATATTTCATATTTTCTTAAAACACGTTTAAGAGTTTATTTTAAAAACCTCCCATATCTGGATATTCTCGTATCCGGATGGGGCCTGTTCCCAATTAATCCGGATACGGGAGGGGTTACTGTAGTAGTAATTGTATAGGAAATTGTATTTTTATTTTCCTGAGTGATCACAATAATTTTATTATTACAATAAATAGCTTTATGCAAACTCTTAACTCTGAACTTGATCTGTGTATTTGTATTCTGTGACCTGTTTGGACTAAAAATCTGTTTCCATTAGAAACCGTAGGATATATATTAGTATGTGTTGATTTTATGAGGATTATAAAAATAGATATAGCAGTAGGGCACGGTGAGTTAGTTAAATTATATCTTGTAAGTGATGGTATAGAGCAACAGCAGAACCTTGTCGTTTATCTACACGTGGAATGAATTAATTAGTAATTAATGCGTACTGCATTCGGTTGAAAACATTATCACATATTTGTTTAGTGGCGTGTAGTAATTGGTAGACTGTTACCTAATTTGCGATTACATATAATTACTTGCATGTATGTACTTATGTGTGTTATGTTTATTAGAAATTATGGTTAACTTTAGCCTTCCATTTGTTAGCTACTACTAACGATTATTTTCGACTACGACTGTAATGAATATAACATGAATTGCCCAAAATCAAGTTAATTTTGTAATAAACGAATTTAGCGGATCAGCAGACAAACATTTTTCAATCTTTATTTAGTTTTATTTTAAATATTATATTTAATATTAATACATGAATGCTCAAAGGCATACCTTAAAAAATACATGCAACATATTTTGTTAATGTCGTCATTAACGGGAGAAAACTTGGCATTTCGCAGTGCAGAAAATAGACTAAAAAAACATTTTCATACAAGGTGGGTCTATGTATAAGTAGGTATATAATATTTATTGACAACTTAACTGCCTGTTGTTTTGTCTTGTATATGTATCAAAGGTGAGCCCCTACCAACAAAGTAAGCTTATAAAGTACCTAGGTAAGGTGAAAAAATTAAGCCAAAAATCAAAGTAAGGAAAAAATAAAAGTAAGGTAAAAATATTTCCTTGCCTCCATCTCCATCCTACCAAACCCTCTAATAATTTACATAATTTATTAGTTTTCTCAGACTAAAATTTCAACAAGTTGGAAAAAAATATGAAATCACATGACTTGTTGAGAGTGTGTGTAACTTTAATTGCACAATAATAGAAACTGAATTATTTACACGTTTTGATTTCCGAAACTTCGAAAATTAGGTAAGTAGGGTAAGTTGAAAAAAGTAAGGTAAAAAGTAAGAAAATAGGTAAGATAAAAACACATACTTCCCTTTCCCAGCAGAATTTATCAAAATTTAAGCCATACAACTATTCTGAATAAATTGTTAAACTTTGATTAATTTCATCAATAGAAGAATTTACTATATCTTGCTGATCTTGTATTTCAATCATAGTCCCCTTTGTGTATTGTGGGATCTCGCTAGAAACGAAAAGCTTTTTTTCGGGCGACACTCTTGCTTCCTGAGAGTCTTGAGATGTTGACGTTGACGCTATCTCATCAATACTTTTTAGCAGATACTTGCAATTGGATTGAAGCTGAATTAAACGCTGGCGTTTCTCAATAAATTCCTGAAGCAACTGACGAAGTTCATTTACAACTTCATCTGAGGCAATGACTCTCTCGCCGGTCTGGTCATCTACACTCTCGACTTTGCTCAAAATACTATTCTTCCGGCTGACATATGCGTCAACTTCCTTTCTACTTGCAACAACATTCTCCCTTAAACGAGAATGTTCACCTCCAGTTTTACGGCATTCAGGCGAATCTTTCGGGATGTTCAGATTCGGCGGATTCCTTGTGTAGCTTGAATCCGCAAATCTGTTCAGACAACCAGTCACAATAAGTAACACATTATTATTTATTACTACCAATACCAATGTACACCATTTACAAATAATTTGAAATACTCGACCAATTTTGACTGACGTGTGATATTATACCATTTGAAAGGTAATGACTAGTAGATTCTAAGCAACGAAATTTTGATAAAATCCACAAACTTTCTCCACTAGTATTTTTAAACCTGTTAATTGTTTTAAATTTTGCCTAAAAAGTGTTGTATGGGCCAGTGGGTCAACTTATAACCGAAATAACATCTTAGGTTTTAAAGTGCTTGAGTTTGATGTCTCAGTTGTTAAAATGGGTCATTTTTGAAAAAAGAATTTTTGTGACAGCGTGGGAAAGATATTTATTATTGAAATATCAAAATAAAATAAAGGTTTGGGTGTCCTGTTGCGCAAGGCTAATTAGTTACTTTGTTTACATAGGTAGGAATTGTTCTAGGTCGTGGGTATATTAAATGTCCCACAACCAAACACCATACTACATCCGTCAGAAGGGCCATTATACTTGTATAATTTATATTATTAAAGTTATTATGTCACAGTCACGTAACACCATTTAATTAGTGTTGACTTACACGACATGTTTAGCTTCCACAGAATTGTTGAGCTCTCCTTGATTCTCAGCAAGAGGGTTTTCAATAGGATTTTCATTGTTAGCTCCAATTGGATTATAGCAACAGTTGGCAACTCCTATGGCTTGGCCAAAAACTCTGAACTTTCCCAAGCACATTCCCATTGTTATTAAATCGGGTTAGTTAACGTGAGTCAAAAAGAATCCAGCTGCTATGTTTTTTATTGTACTGTAATACTGAGATGTTTTTCTAGACTGGATACAAGATTCATAAAAACCTTGAGCCTGATGCTTACTCCAAAATCGGTCGTTTACATTGTCGTTGAAGTCACTTAATATTTAATTATAGCATTCATAGGAGGTAGTCATGTAATCGCAAATTATAGTATTTTTTAAAAATTCTAATACAAGTATAGTGATTGTAGGAATATGGAATTCATGTATAAGGAAGCACCTAATGTGAAACGAACGTACTAAAGTAAGCCTTTACACCACATTAGAATAAATATAGCGAGTATATAATATAGTCTCAGCATATTATTGTAATTCAAAGAGAAGGGGCAGTATAACTTTTTTGAATATTTCCCGATATCATTATTGAAGTACCTTTCATTCTCCAGCTACCTATATAAAACGGCCAATGACGAGAGCAGTTAGAAATATTTAAATCACACATTTCTATTTTATAACTATACCTATGATATGAATATCTATGTAGCATCCACCGGTCTGCCGTATATCCTCTAATACAACAACCTCACTGCACTGGGGGAGCTTGCAATTATGACGTCATAAAATTTGGGGTAGGGGGGTCGGGAAAAAATGATCTTGTTTCCCTTATATTAATCATGTAAATACGGAATCGTATGATTTAAGGGGGGGAGAGTCAAAATCGAGGAATTTCGCATGACGTCATAATTGCAAGCTCCCTGGTTTAAAATTCTAAGCTCTATACCCCCCCGGTTATGTATGTGTTACTTAGAGACACGTACATTTAAAACATCAAACCTCAGCGCTCTATTAGAGAACCCCTATAGTATTAGAGGAAATACGGCACTCAATCCTACTATGTATCTAAATCCTAATATATATGAAATTCCTACTGTGTTTCTAAATTCGAATAGAATTGGTTATAGCTGTATCATTATTATGTGTAATGTCCTATAACTTACAAGGGAGAGACCCATTTCAAAAAAATCGGGCTACTTTTCAATAGCACAGATCCAAAGTAACTTGACTGCATTTTGCGTTGTTTGATCACAGTGACCTGTAAAATTTACAGTTCTCATCTAATGTTGATAGAATTTGAATGTTTTTCGAAAAAAATTTTCAAAAACTGTTATTTTTGAGGTGGAATTTTAAAAACTAATTCTTTGAAAAAATAAAAAAAAATTTAAAATAAAATAAATTTTTTTGAAAACTAGCCCGATTTTTTTGAAATTTGCTTTGAAAAAAAAGGTTAGCGTGGGATCGCTTCTTATTCTAATTCAGAGGGGTAAGGCAGAAATAGCTTTTTATCAGCGAGAGCCTTGATTTCTTAAAACAATAAAATTTAGGAAATTTTGATTGATGTTACATCAATCATCCGAGAAAAGCTGTGAATTCCGTATGTTACATCAATCATCCGAGAAAAGCTGCGAATTCCGTACAATAAAGATGGCCGTAATAATGACAGTGCACATCAGATAAAAAAACTTTAATAAATTAGGAGCCTTATTGCTTCGAGAGCAACATCCTTGAACACTCTTGGGCGGAAGAGCGTCTGTCTTTTTTTCCGTACGGCGCTGCTGGTAGTGCAATACATAACGAGAGATGGCATAAACTAGAAATGCAATTGGGAGCATGTCAAGAGCGTTGAATTCTGAGTTAATCTGTAAAGATGTCAACTGAGTCCTGAGGTAATCAAATTTAGCTTGTGAAAATATATCACTCCCGAGGTCGCCCTTTTGCTTCCGCAGTTGGAGCGCTTGAATTGAGCGGATGTGGTATTTGTACATGTAGTGCATTCGCTTGAGCCGTCCAAGAAGTGTTGTGCGAAACTCTATGATGACATCCCACGCTTCATTCATAAGTTGGACCCTCAGAGTGGGATCGTAGGGGGTGAAGTTAATGTGAGTCGGATGTTCATAAACATCCTCTAATCTCTCCACAAGGTCCAATGCTCTTTTCTCTACTCTGGCCCAGTACAGTTTGAAGTCATTGTTTGTATCTTCAAGGCGGAGGAGATCGCCCGAGATTCTTCGGATGTCGGGGTGGGGGTGTAATCCTTGGAGTCGTATTCTGTCACAGCACTCGTATCTATACAATTTAATTGAACACACATGAATTAAATTACATACTTTTATACGTAAGATATTATTTATGGATATGATGTAAAATTTCATTTAAAATTTAAAATGGCGCCTTCATTTGCGAATTTAAATAACAAGAAATGATTTATGAAAAGTGTCGTTTTGTTTTGGAGGAAAATTTATTATTGCATTGTTAATAGTTTATACTTACACTAATTGGACTGCTGCAGGAGCCGGTGCGGGTATTTGACCTTCGTCCTGCTCATCCTGTTCCTGTTCAATCTGATTTTCTAGCACATGACCGTTATTGACAAACACATCAAGGTCAATGTCCCTTGGAAAATTGTTCCCTCCCATTTTGGAATTTCAAATTGAATGTAGCACAAGTTCCCAATACTCATAATAATTTCAGTTCCGTTTAAACTCGAGATATTTGTAAAATTCAGAGATTTTAAAAGTTTTAGACACTTTTTTGGATTTGTTTGTATTCTGAACACACAACATAAAATATAGGAAGCTGCTATTCGATTTATTTCAAATGGGGCAACTACTTTTTTTTAGTTGTTCACAATCAGTACAGAATTGCTTGAGAGATGTTATGTTACTAATTTAACAATTTTAAAGTTGACTGCATCCCACAATAGAAAGAAATTTTTATTGCTTTTACACATTGCAAGGAGCCTTACAGCTTCCTTATCTCGAAATGTGTACACACTGACAATATTGAGAAGAACAATTTCCAAAATACGAGCATGACACATCCTTGTTGACAGAACGTATTTAAGCGCTGAGCACCAGTACTTTTACATTAAAAGCAAGTCATGTACATAGTGTGTCCTACAATTTTTCATTATTTAATTGGTGATTAGTATTGATTCTTATCAGTATATATGTGGTAGTCCAGAAGAAGTTTAGTCCACAAGCTCCAATGACTTGCTGTGGACTAGACCACAAGATCCAAAATCACAAAAGTTTGTATCTCATTCTGAATATATAGGATGATGTATGCGTTCGATGCAGCTGATTGAGTTTTCCTATCAACAGTTCCACCTTAACACACTGATTTAAATTTAGTTTTCGGTAGAATTCCTTTATATGGAACCCGAATTGGTCATACGCACGGAAACTTCTTCTGGACTAGTCCAGAAGCATCTGCGGCTTGTGGACTAAACTTCTTCTGGACTACGACATATACACTGCGCTCCAAAATTGATCATACGGCCCCTGTTCTCAGATTCTGATGTAAATTAAAGTATCAAACTGCATCTTGATTGTTAAAGTATGTATACTATTGCGTAGAGAATTTAATTTTGTTTCTATTTCCAAACATTTTTACGTAAAAATTTTGGATTTACATTTTCAAAAAAAATAAAATACAATAAATGAGCAAAACTCACGTGCCAAAATTGTTCATACGATACACGAAATTCCAAGACCAAATTTTTCCCCCCAGTATTTTAAGGTACAAGGGCAATAACCAACCTCTCTAAAGTTATATAGTCGCGGTTTCATCCATGTATCTTGTATAAGAGGTCATTTATAGGTCAAAGTGTGCACCGTTTGATAACACGTGTTTTTTTCACTTTTTGGAACAAAGGCTTCCGTGTGACCTGGGGTTTGGGACCTTTGTCACTAAATTCAGACAGGTAATAGAAAACAAGTCAATTAGACATATGTCGGTCCAAACGCGTTTCGGTTACCCCCTCAGTCACTTCCTCAGACCCCGCAACCAAAAATGACCGTGATTTATCATTGATGCCTATGCATTACCCTGCATGTACATACTAACACTAACCGATCACTTATAGGGGGGCCTGGGAAAGTTTATTTACGTGGGGATTTGAAGATTAATTTTGTTTCTTTGTATATTTTTTTAAAGGTACATACATATACTTTGAACTTCTGTCCGTCCATGGAGAACTAGCACCCCTCGTTGAGGTACAACTCAAGCCCGCCCTGCGCGTCAAACTATAAGGATCGTGTCAGGGGAAATTGTTACTGAGCGACTGATCAATGTTTACCAAACCACTACTGAATTGAAGGTGACTCTCTCGTTGTTTACTATGAAGGATCGTCCATAAATAATGTCCTCATCTGGTTTGGGGGTGGGGCCTAAGAACTTTTTCATTTATCGAAATTTGAAAAATACAGGGCCATATGACTCCCCTGTCATCAGGTTAACCATTGCGTAAATGGCTATCTTTAACATGGGATGTCATCAATATCCAAGTAGACCCATTGACCCTACTCATGATATCATTTATGGACGACCCCTAAGAAATAAAGTCGAGGAAGAAAAAGGAAATTAATTGAAAATTAGAATGAAATATACACATATGTACACACATAATACGAAAACGAATATATTTAGCATATTTTATGCAATACCTTTAATACGATGTCAACTTTATGACTACTTGAACCCTAAACGCAAACGCAGTCCCTCCCAAACCAAAACGAAGCCATGAGCCAACGTACGTGTCATCCCCGCCGCATCCCTTTTAATTATATTTAGTAAAAATTTACAAGTATTAATTTCCTCCGATGTTTTTTTAGCTGTAATATTACGTGTATTTGTATTACTTACTTATTACTCTAATTCAATGAATTTTATTTGTAACCATTCTCACACATGCATTTCTGTATTTAGCATTAGGGATCTTCCACAAATGACGTTGTCGAAAAATCTCCATTTTTAGAACCCTACTTGCCTATGTTCCCCTTAGCTTGGGATGTTATTAGCAGCCAAGTAAACCCATTGAAACTACCGACGCCGTCATTTTTGGACGATCCCTTATTGAAGCAATAGTTGCAAAAAGCCACTGCAGATTCTGTTAATGCAGTTTTTTCATGAAATACTTAATAATATCAGTACTTACACGAACGCTTCCTGGATTGCAGTGAGAATCAGAAAATGCATTTTGAATTTGATTTTCCTACATTTATTTAGTTTTATTAGTTGATTACGGTTTTAGCTTAGAATTGAATGAATTAATCATTACTGTGCTGCATTGTTAAGCAGTTTGCGAAGTTAAGTTACAATTTCATTGAAATTGAAGGATTGTCACCAGTTACGAGTTCCGGTTACGGTGTAGTGTGTACTAATGTTATTGTATGAATTGGTTATGTACTATAGATAACTGTATAACTAATGTTAATGTCTATTCCTGGATGTATCATAATCATTTAATATAATAAGATAACATGTATCTTGTTGGCAGAATATTCTTGTATAACTTATAAGTAATGACGTAGAGCCACAGCGGAACCTCGTTGTTTATCCAGATCTGAATTGGATTAATGAGTAATAAGAGCATAGTGCATACGGTTGAGTACATTATTACATATATTTAGTGGTGTATTTGTTGCGTGTAGTAATTGGTAGATAATTGCCCTTACCTAATATGCGAATATATATAATTACCTATGTATGTGTGTGTGCACTGTTTATTAGGGTTAACATTATTAGCCTTCCATTTGTTAGGTAATACTAACAATAACTTTGACTGTAATAAATATGACATGAATTGTCCGAAATCAAGTTAATTTTCTAATAAACGAATTTAGCGGACCTGATTAAAAGATTCAAATTATTACTTGTGTGTATTCATTCATAATTATTTTTGTAGCACATAATCGGTCCATTATTTAAATAATGACGTTTTAATTGCATACAAATATTTCATCTTTACTCAATTAATATTGTTTTCGTGCTAATCAAAATTAATATACAAAATACAACACTTACACTTAGGTAATAATATTTTAGAACAGTAAGTTCATCAGTCAGTTATAAAATTAATATTAAATTATCAAAATATAATTATTATTATTGGAAAATAAAATGTGTTCGGATTGATAAACCGAATTAAATTTTGAATTTATCGATGTACATAATTTCCCTGGTAAAATTATTTACAAAAAATGTATTTTTACTATTTTAAATAGATATTATTAGAGAAGTTTCATGAATACAGTACTTTACAATTTCGATTTTTTCCTGCATTTGTACTGATATTTTTTGGATGAACTGATATAGGTCTATCTCAATGAATCTTTTCTTACGAGGTGAAATTTCGACGTCCTCAGCAGAGTTGGAAATTCTCTCAGCTGATTTTATCAAAGAATTGCATGTAGATTCAAATTTTCTAAGAAGATGATACTTTTGTTGCAACTCCTGATGTACCTTCTGAATTGCAATTATCACATCAGCTGGTAAATTGATTTCGTTGCCAGCGACGTTGTCCAAATCCAAATTCCGAAAGGGTCTTAAAATCTCATCCTTCTTTTGGACAACATCGTCAATCTCGTCCTTCAGGGTGCCAAAATCTTCCCCTAAACGAACATAAGCAGCCGCTGCTGCCCGAAATTCTTTTGGAACTACAAGATTCGGAGGATGTCTAGCATAGCTAGAGGTTGCATGCCTAAACCAACATTCAAAATTAATTCAATATTTCTTAGATTTTTCTAAACGCTGTGTAATTAAAAGTTTGCACTATACTGCAATTACTACAAAAACTCAAACCTAGCTCACTGTTAATAGTTGTAATATTCACATGAACTAGTAAACAGATGTAACTTACACGGGTCCTTCAGAATCGTCTTCATGTCCCTCGTCAAGGTTTTGCATAGGATTGTCGTTCTCGTTGCCAGCCTGTACGGCATTCACAGGTAATGGGTAGCAGCAGGTAAATGTTACTCCTATTGTTCTTCTGAGCAATCCAATGCACCCCCCCATTATGTGGGTAATAATTATTTTGCACAAAAATTAACTTTATTATTTATATTTTATATAATTAATTGTATCCCACTGGACCTAATAATTTAACTTGTAAAAAATAACTAGACGTGACAGAATTTTGTAGGTACTACACTACTTGCTTGTCAAAAATTGTTATGGATACAAAAGCATTCTAATCCTAAATCTGAATCCAAATGTCATTTACATTGTGGTTTACGTCATTTAAAATTTAATAGCATAGTCAGTAGCTACTTAATGCATTATTTGTTGTAGCCGTCATTTTGTGTGCGCGTTTAATTCTAGTAAAGCAGCCCGCCCAACGGACGGTACACATACAGAGGAAAACTAACCGTACATGTCCAACGAGACCGTCCGAACGTTAATGTCATCACTGTAAATGATGTCATCACTGTAAAACCAGCATTGATTTGTTAAAGGGATTGACAATAAAGCAAATACAATACAATACAAAAAATGACCCGGTCGAAATTTGATGTGATTTTACATGTGAACGAAATATTTTTTTCTAAAGCCCCATACTACTAGTAGTAAGAATCCTCGGTTTTGCATATGGTGGAATACATGCATATGGTGTCCCGTAATACCCGGGTAAACCTGAAACCTTTTATAATTTTTAAAACGACGTTATGGTTAAAATATGAACATTTTTGTTATCCCATATTTTTTTGTGGGCTGTTTGGCATACACTGGATTTTTTTGAAATTTAAACTCCTAAAAAATCGTTGTATTTTTTAATTACCCGGGTTTTGGCAGTGCTATTGGGTTGTAGCTTTTTCATTTTTTTTCTCCGGACGCCACCCTAACTCCACTATGATTATTTTTTTTTAAATATGAAAAAAAATAAGCTATATTGCTGTCTTGGAATTTTAGTGGAGTAAGTGGGGCGTACAAAGTTACAACAAATTAAACTTTAATTATTAATTAGGATTAAAGTTGTGTCGCCGTTGCCACGTTCCCCATTAGTTTTAACTTCCCTCATGTGAAAGTTTAAACACAAGCAACGGAACGGCAACAGCCACAGCAAACAACTGCCACAGTTGGCTAGGTGTTAAACATGCGGACTGTTTTTCCGGGGCTAAGAATTCAAATCCCATTGGCGGAAAAAAGTTTACGCACTTTTTATCATTTTTTATGCAACTAGACTTATAATATTACAATCGATGGAAAGCTCTATTCAAACTCTATTGTTTAGGCTCTAATTTTTATTTGTTTGACCAAAATTTGGTGCGGCATTGGGCCGGACGATAATTGCTAGTTTTCCTCTACACGAGCTTTTTGTACTGTAGCTCATTGTCACCCTTCCGATGACATATCTGTTCAGTGTAAGTTGATTTAGTTACCGGTCGAAATCTTCATTTAACCTAATACTTAAAGTTTTGGCGCGAAATTCAAAATTTTGAATTCTGAATTTTTGGTTTTATCATCAATACAAAAATGTCTGTACGTAAATTGACACAGCTAACCATTTTACAGCTTTCTCTTTTTAATTTACAACCTGGAAATTGTCAGCTTAAATTTGGCAGCAAATTCAAAATGCCTTGTTTTGCTGTTAAGGTCCATGTTTAATTTTAGTTTCATATGTTATATTTATATTTTATTGAATTTGACAAAGCAATCCCAGCCCTAGTACTATATATTCTTCATGCATTTTAAATAACATAAATAAAATAAAATAAATGCGTATATGGGTTATTTATAACCCGACACTTGTTTCATACGCTGCGCTGGTTAAATTATTGTGACTGAAAGCCCGGCGTTTATTTGCGACTTGACGGTTATTCTAGTATATACGGTAAAAAACCTTCGACAGGCTTTCCATGGCCCAGCCCCGGTGCAACAAACCGGACAAAAATGAGTCAGTTAAACTTTAGTTTTATCATGACTTATATACACCATTGCCTCCATTTTCCGTGCTAGCATTGTGTCGTGTCTTCCAATCCACTATTCTTTTGAATGGCAGTTATTGTTCAAAGCTTTAACTTGGATTTAAATAAAATGGTAAGTATTATAACCATTTGAAGTATTATCTTTCTAACTGTTTATTAGTCCATTTTACCGTGCATTTGACAGCTTTCTATTAAGCTAAGACGGGAAAGAAAAAGGGATGCATATTAACAATTGAACAATTTACCTATCTAAAATTAGTACACTTGACAGTAGCTACACTTAAACCTAAATCCTTGTAATATGTGATTAGTTCCTGTGAGTTCCCTATCTGTCGTATATATGAATGGTTCGTATGACTGAAAATGTACATCCAGTGTGCTGTAGCGTAAGTACATAATAGAAATGAACTAAATACAGGAGTTCCACAGTACGCAGTCTCATATTATATCCATACATACTGTACCAAATAGTAGTACCACTGCACTACCATTTACCACTAACCATAGCGTCATTCCCATTTGAAGGCTTTAGAATAATAACTCGTTCGATGGAAAGACGTGTAAAATGAATACGCATATATATAACGGTCCTTTTATACAGATTTGTCAAGTTATGAGTCACCTATGCCTATAAGAAACAAGAAGGTAGCCAAACTACACAGCACTATGTATATTGCATTCTGGTGAATAACAGTATTTAGTATACGGTCTCAAGGTTGACGTAAATATGGAAGAAAATTTTTAGATTGTTACATCATTCATTTATAAATAACTTAATTTTTTTCCAATAATAATAATTGCCGTAATAATAACACTGCACATAAAATAAAAAAGAGCCAAAAAAGTATTGCTGCTACGTGGTATTGAAGTACGTCTTTGAATTATATTGATCCGAGCGTCCGTATTTTTTTTTGAATGGTGGTGTATTAAATAACATGTGATATACTTAATTAAAATAGCAAGTGGGAGCATGCCAAGACCATTAATTGCTGGGGCAAGACGTAAAGAGGTCAATCGATCGCTGAGGTAATTAAATTTTGCACGTGAAACTACATCAGTCCCCAGATCACCTCTTAGTTTCCTCAGTTGGAGCTCTTGAATTGAGCGAATGTGATATTTGTACATGTATTTAATTCGCTGGAGTCGTGGGCAGAGTTTTTCATGAAATTCTATAACGATGTCCCATGCTTTCTGGACAAGTTGAGCCCTTAGGATAGGCTCGTATGGGGTTAAGTTGATGTTGGATGGTTCCTGGAAAACATCATTTAATTTCTCTAGAATTTCCAATGCTTTGTTGCCAATTCTGGTCACGTACAGATTCAAGTCATTGCTGGTATCTTCAAGGCGGAGGAGATCACCGGAGATCCTTCGGATGTCTGGGTGGGGGTGTAATCCTTGGAGTCGTATTCTGTCACAGCACTCGTACCTATCCAATTAGCACACGCAGTAAATTAAATACTTGGCATTACATGTGTAGAATTCTTGACAGACATTATGTGAAATAAAACGTGAAATAAAACAGTAAAAAAACGTCGTTTGTTGCAGACGTAATAATATTTCATTGTTAAAACAGCGCTGACTCACACTAATTGGACTGCTGCAGGAGCCAGTGCGGGTATTTGACCTTCTTCCTGCTCACCCTCTTCAATTTGATTTTCTAGCGCTTGGCCGTTATTGACAAAGACATCAAGGTCAATGTATCTTGGAAAATTGTTCCCTCCCATTTTTGAATTCCCAAATGAATGTGGCACAAGTTCCGGATACTCATGTAATAATTTCAGTTCCGTTAAAACTCGAGATATTTTTGTAAAATCGTAAAAGTTTGAGACACTTTTTTCATTTTGTTTTTAATTCCGAACACGTAATATAAAATATAGGAAACTGCTTTTCTTTTTATTTTAAATGAGGCAACTACTTTGAGTAGCCATCCCACACTGAAAAAATAATTAAAATGCTTGTACACATTGCCAGCGGAGTCATATAGCTTATTCCTTATCTTGAGATGTGTACAGTGACAATATAAGAAAAACGATTTCCAAAATACGAGCATGACACATCGTTGTCCGTTGTTGACAGAACGCATAATATGCACTGAGCACCAGTACTTTTACATTATTTGAAGCGAAAGTCATAATATATTGTGTCCCAGAATTTTTCATTATTTAATTGGTGATTAAAATCGATTCTAATCAGTACATATAGGTACAGGCCCTTATTGCCTATATGTCGCAGGGGCTGAGGTCAGAGTGAACAGCTGTCAAAAGTAAATATAAAATTTGAAATAGAAATAGAAATTTAATTCGAGAGAATTGTGATGTGAATGATTTAATGCGATTTGAGTCATTTAACTGTAAAAGTTGTGTATCCTTATGTTATGATGGATGGAACTGAACGGTGAGCGGCTAAACGTATACGAAATTGTATTTTTTATTTTGTATTGTTGTCGGTATATACGAAATATTTTATTGTTACGTCATTTATTCGAGAACAATTAGCAGTTCTTTACAATAATGATTGCGGTAATAATGACAGTGCAGATAAAATAAAATAGACCCAAGAAAGGAGCATTTCTATAATAAGTACGTCTCTGAACAGTCTTTGCTAGTAGAGCGCCTTTACATTTGCGATTCCTAGGCAATAAATAGCAAGTAATACGAGTAATTACATTAGCAAGTTTGAAGGTATTGGTGGCGGTTTTTATTGAGGTAATCCGTAACGATATATACAAATCGGAAAGGTAATTAAATTTAGTTTGTGAAAATACATCACTCTCAAGTTCCCCCTTGGCTTTCTTCAGTTGAAGCTCTTGAATGGAGCGGATGTGATATTTGTACATGTCTCTAATTCGCTTGAGTCGTCGACGCACTTTACTGTAGAACTCTTTAACGACGTCCCATGCTTCCGCCACAAGTTGGGCCCTCAGAGTGGGTTCGTAAGGGGTCAAGTTGATGTTGGACGGATGTTGGAAAACATCGATTAATCTCCCTAGAATTTTCAAGGCCCTTGTTTCCACTCTGGACACTTGGAGTCTCAAGTCATTGCTTGTATCTTCAAGGCGGAGGAGATCGCCGGAGATTCTTCGGATGTCAGGGTGGGGGTGTAATCCTTGGAGTCGGATATCCTATCACAGCATTCGTATCTGTAAAATTATCAGTTAGTAGGGTAAGAAAAAGTAAAAACCGAAACTCAGTAGTAGTTATGAGCGCAAATGTGATCAGGTTCATTTTTTTGTAATCTGCTACTTTATTTTTACAGGCTCTAAATTCACCTTCTGTATGTACTAAAATACTTGACAGTTCATTCTTTATGCGACCTTTTAAAAAATCAAAACGAGAGAGTGAAAATTTGAAGACATATAGAATTGCATGAAACAACCTGAGTAATTTTTGAAATTAGGAAAGTGCTGTAAATGTGATCACCCCGTGCCTATAATGTGAGCATGTTAAAAATGCATTGTTATTATTATGGTAAAAGTTATTGCCTCTCATATTATTATGTGATCACTCCAGAAAGCTTTCAGATAAGATTGAAAACGAAAGTTAGTGCAAAGTAATTATTGTGTATTTAATTAACTTACACTAATTGGACTGCCGCTGCAGCCGGTGCGGGTATTTTTGACCTTCTTCAGGCTCACCCTGTTCAATTTGATTTTCTAGCGCATGAACGTTATTAACAAACACGTCAAACTCAATGTCGTCTGGAAAATTGTTGCCTCCCATTTTTTATTTCCAAATTAAATAATGTAATTATGAACAATTAGCTGACAAATAAATTATCAAGATTATGATATAATAAATTACAAATATTATAGAGGATTTAATTGTACACAAAACGGATTATGGATATTTAATTGTCAAATAGAATTATTAAATTTCACTTTTAAACTCCACTCCACCTCTCAACCTTACAGTAGTAACAATTACTCACAAGTATTAAATATTATTTAATAATTATTAATTGAAAGTAACGAATTGGAGACCCCAGTATAAAGGATGCAGACATTATTATAATACAATAATTATAAAATAGTACAATTTTATTGTCGCAGAGAACACGAGTATACTCACTCAGTATATTATACACTCTGCCTGCAGAGTAAGAGTAGTATCTCTACTTTGCTGGTACTAATTTATGTAGTCAGGTCAGATCCAGAACAAAAGTAGGAGTATTGTACACTCCCATATACACATGATGACACATTATTAACATAGTTAATTTTAGCGATAATTATTTACACCACAGTGGCTTATTCAGATAATATAGTTGAATTACTGGTCAGTATTTAATGTTTAAATAATTGTATTAATAATTCTTATTATTAGTCTCGGTGAGTATTTACTATTTTCTTTTCATCTGCCCAGTGGACTGAGTCATAGTCAAAAGAGCAGACAAGTAAAATGGAATAGATGCACCATAATTTGTATCAACTGCATCCATTTCCTATTGAGACATTTTACACATATCGTTAGTGAAGGACGAAAATGACCCATATTTAATTTAAGCTACAATCAAAATGAGCTATGTAATGCGAAAACAAAATGCAAAACATGCGTTAAATGTTAATTACGAGTTTTTGAAAAGTGTAAAATGTTCTATTTACATGTTTTTGAAAAGTACAAAATGTTCCACTTACATGTTTTTAAAAAGTGTAAATTGTTCTATTTACATATTTTTGAAAAGTGCTCAATGTTGTATTTAAATGCTCTCAAGACATACTTGAATATTTGTGTAGATAGTGGATATTGTCTCTAGCTACAAATGATATGGGTCATTTTGGTTCTTCACAGACGACAGACGATATGTACATTGTATGTTCTCTTAACAGAATAATTATAATAATTGTACTTTAATTTTCAAGTAAATAGTCAAAAGTCAAAATAAAAATATGTACCACCTAATAGTGGTATATATGACAATAATATTTCTATTTCATTGAGTGTGTATTCCACGATTTCCATTTGTTCCTTCACTACCACAAATGTATTTTGAGTCTCTTGAAGCTTTTCTATGAGAAGAATTTCTCGTTCAGCGGGGGTTACTTCAACATTTAAACTTTCATGTGATGAATTTAATTGATCAATCGAATGTATAAGATACAAACAAGCACACCACAGATCACTCAGTCGTTTTTGCTTCTCTTTGCATTCGAATTGGATTTGGTTAATTTCTTCCATGATTTCAGTTGAAAATGGTTCAATGTAGTCTCGAGTTTTTGGGATTCCACCCACCCTTTCAAAAACCAACTTTTTCCGGTTAACAAGTGCTTCAATTTGAATTGTGATGTCATCAACGCTCAAGGTGAGTTTTGTATGTCCAGCATTCGAGTTTGGAAATTCTTTAAGTAAATCCGGATTCCGTGGAAGGTATCTATATTATGCAAAGTGAAATGTTTACACACATTGTAATTAATTAAGAATTACTAAAACATATGAATGGTAATAAAATGGGAATGAAATGAATGGTAATATCGTCGGTGAAGAACCAAAATGACCCATATCCATGATTAGCTAAAAAAAATATCCACTATCTACAAAAATATTCCAATATGTCTTGAAAGCATTTAAATACAATATTAAGCACTTTCCAAAAATATGTAACTACAAAATTTCACTTTTTAAAAACATGGAATTAGAACATTTTGCACTTTTCAAAAATATGTAAATACAACATTTTGCACCTTTTCAAAATCCTTTTAATTAGAAATTTTTGCATCTTTTTAAAAAACATGGAATTAGAACATTTTGCGCCTTTTCGAAAACATGCAAATAGGACATTTTGCATTGTCGAAAAACATAAAAATAGAACATTTTACGTTTATCAAAAGCTCCTAATTACCATTTTACGCATGTTTCTCATTTTGTTTTTATGACATAGCTCATTTTGAATGTAGTTTAAATTGGATATGGGTCATTTTGGTTTTTCACTGACGATATATGCACAGATTATATGGATTACGTATTTGACTTACGTCATTCTAGAATTTCCTGATGGGGAGCGTACCTCTTGATTTTCACCAAAATTTTCACTATTTTCAGTGCTACTAGAATATTCCACAATAGGATAAAAACAGTATGGAATCCATAGAGCCTGTCTCAGCTTCCCAAAGCACGGTCCCATACTTATTAAATATAATAATTTGCAGTTCAAAATTTAATCCTCCTGAAGGAAAAGTAAACACTTGACATTTATTAATTTTTATTACGTAAGTGAACACAGTAAACTTTATATTTGGCAGAGTGCTCTGCAATGGTTCACTGAAGGGGAGAATACAGTAGGATAATAGAGTGCAAATGTGAGGAATTGGATTAATGTGGATGGTCAAAACTTGTAGCTATAGTTAATATCATGATTCGGAAGTCAGTCGAAAATTCCTTAGCCTATAATAATTATTACAACGGGACAGAAGAAGCGTCACTTGAAGTCTTGAACATTATAACATTATGGTGGCATGCCTTTTCAATAATTCCCCCCAGTTATCGTCGGCTTCATGTATTTTTGCTATCTAGTATCTACTATAATACTATAGTACTCTGACTTTCAAATTATTATGTAAAGTTTTCGTTTTATTATGTACAACAATTTGTTTCCATATTATTAACACAGAGACCATATCTTCAGTGAAGAACCAAAATGACCCATATCCAATTTGAGCTACAATCAACATGAGCTATTCGTCATAAGAACAAAATGAGAAACATGCTTAAAATGTTGATTTAAGAGTTTTTGAAACTTAATAAATGTTCTATTTACATGTTTTCGGAAAAGTGCCAAATGTTGTAATTCTATGTTTTTGAAAAGGTGCAAAACTGTCTATTAACTTGCTTTTGAAACGGTGCAAAATGAACTAATTTCATGTTTTTGAAAATGTGCAAAATGTTCTAATTCCATGTGTTTGAAAAAAGCAAAGTGCTCTATATAAATGCTCTCATGACATAATTGAATATTTTTGTAGATAGTTTGATATTGTTTTTAGCTAAACATGGATACATAATCAAAATGAGCTATGTCATAAAAACAAAATGAGAAACATGCTTAAAATGTTGATTTAAGAGTTTTTGAAACGTGTTATATGTTCTATTTACATGTTTTCGAAAAGGTGCCAAATGTTCTAATTCTGTTTTCGAAAAGGTGCAAAATTTTCAAATTCCATGTTTTCAAAAAGGTGCAAAATGTTCTAATTTAATGTGTTTGAAAAGTGCAAAACGTTCTATTTAAGTGCTTTTAAGATAATAATTATATTTGAATATTTTTTCTAGATAGTTGATATTGTTTTAGGTAAATATGGAAATGGGTCATTTTGGTTCTTCACTGACGATATATAACATTTCCAACGATTATTATTATAATATTTTTTTTGCATCTTCATGTATGACTATATTCAACAGCTTTAAAAGAGGACAGAGGAAAAATTGAAAATATTACGGTCATACAATTTACCATTTACCTATAATATCCACCTCCTGTAATATTATAATAAACAAAGTAATGCATTTGCCTTAGCCTATAAGTATAGGGAAATTAATACTATACTATTCGCCTGGGATTTAATGCTGCGACTGGGAGTTATGGGATTTCTTGGAACTTTGTGATTATTAGATTAAATAACCTTATATATATATACGTCAAGTAGTATCGTAGCTGTAGGTCATATTATACAGTTACTTATTACTACCTATCATTGATATGAATAGTTTACTGAATTATGTTTGTTTTCCTGAGTAAAAATTATAATTAGAATTGTATGTAAAACATGAATTGCCCCGTGTATCTACTCTGGGATCTGCACTTATTGGACAGGTAGAAACCACAAACTATGTAATTTATGTATTATCATGTACTAACGTCGTGTATTTAATTAGGATATAGGTAGTAATAGAGTATAGTTAGTTACATTATAGATATTGGTAGGTACGTATGTTATTCTTGTATATTGTGTAATTTATAAGTGACTGCTATATAGTATAAAGATTATAGATATATAGTAGTAGGGTACGGTGAGTTAGTTAAATTATATCTTGTAAGTGATGGCATGGAGCGACAGCGGAACCTTGTTGTTTATCTTGATGTGAAATGAATTAATTAGTAATTAATGCGTACTACATACGGTTGAAAACATTATCACATATTTGTTCAGTGGCGTGCAGTAATTGATAAACGTTTCCCTATAATACGCAAATACATATAAATACTTACATTTATGTATGTATGTGTGCACTGTTTATTAGAAATTAGAGTTAACCTTAGCCTTCCATTTGTTAGCTCCTACTAACAATTACTTTCGACTGTAATGAATATAATATAAATTGTCCGAAATCAAATTAATTTTCTAATAAACGATTTTAGCGGATCAGCAGACCAAAGTTTGGCAATATTTATTTAGTTAAATTTTTAATATAATAGGTAATATTAATACAGTAATATTAGTACTTTAGTTAGTAGCGTAATCGGGGGGATACCTCAATTATAAGCAACATATCTTCATTTGTTACGTCATTCACTCCAGAACAGTTGGCAGTTCTTTACAATAATGATTGCGGTAATAATGACAGTGCAGATAAAATAAAAAAAACCCAAGAAAGGAGCATTTCTGTAATAAGTACGTCTCTGAACAGTCTTTGCTAGTAGAGCGCGCTTACATTTGCGATTCCTAGGAAGTAAATAGCAAGTGATACTATCAATTGCATTAGCAAGTTGGAAGGTATTGGTGGCCGTTTTCAGTGACTTAATTCGTAAAGATACAACTATATTAGAAAGGTAATTAAATCTAGTTTGTGAAAACACATCACTCTCAAGTTCCCCCTTGGCTTTCTTCAGTTGAAGCTCTTGAATGGAGCGGATGTGATATTTGTACATGTTTCTAATTCGCTTGAGTCGTCGACGCACTTTACTGTAGAACTCTTTAACGACGTCCCATGCTTCCTTCACAAGTTGAGCCCTCAGAGTGGGTTCGTATGGAGTCAAGAGGATGTTTGCCGGCTCCTGAAAGACATCGTTTAATTTCTCCAGAATTTCCAAAGCCCTTTTTTCCACTCTGGACGCATACAGTCTCAAGTCATTGCTTGTGTCTTCAAGGCGGAGGAGATCACCGGAGATTCTTTTGATGTCGGGGTGAGGGTGTAATCCTTGAAGACGAATTCTGTCACAGCACTTGTATCTGTAAAATAACTAGTAGTGTAAGAAAAATCTAAATTCAGTAGTAGTAATTTATGAAATCACATATACCTGGTTTTAAATCAGGGATTCAAAACAAATTGATTGCACAAAATATTTTTTAATGGAGACGTCATTGTATATTTAATTATCTTACACTAATTGGACTGCTGCAGCAGCCGGTGCGGGTATTTGACCTTCTTCAGGCTCACCCTGTTCAATTTGATTTTCTAGCGCATGTCCGTTATCCAATTGACAAACACGTCAAAGTAATTCTGGTTGTCTCCTGGAAAATTGCTCCCTCCCATTTTTTAATTCCAAATTAAATAATGTAATTATCAACAACAATTGGCCGACGAGTAAATGATTAAAATTAGGATTATAATTTATTAAATTGTAAATATGGAGTATACAGCGGGTTTGGGGTATAATACTATTTTAAGGAATAGTTTTTCACTTGTAACTCCACTCCACTTTCAACCTCAGTAATAATAACTAATCACAGTAATGATTAAACATTATTAAATTATTATTTAGAAATAAGGAACTGCAGACCACAATAAAATGGCGCTGCAGACGTTATGTACACATACAATTTTAAAAATAATACAATATTATTCTCACAGAAAACACCCATACAGTGGAATCTCGTTACAATGGTTTCTCAAGGTGAATGTGAATTTTGGCCACTATAACAAATCACCATTGTAACGTTACAATGGTTTTTGGCCGTTGTATAGTGACATATGGGTTTTCTTTATTATTTCGACATGTAAGCTTATCACTACCTTGCAGACTGCCATTCCAGCCTTAGTGTTACATTGCTTTAAAAGTTTATTTAAATCAAATTCAAAACCCGCCAAGGTAGTTTGTGAAATATTTGACTGTACAGATGGGGACCAAGTCAAAACCAAAATTGCAAAACCAAAAACCATTGTAAAAAGTGCAATTTTAATGATAATAGTACTCTACGATCGGTGTATTTTGGCCATTGTATCGAGTTCACCATAGTATAATTGACCATTGTAAGTCAATACTTTAGCATTACACAGCATAGGCTTATTGCCGGGACTAATTATTTTAACCATTATATCAAGATAACCATACTAAGCCAAGCCACTGTAAAGCGACTCCACTGTATATAGTCAGTAAACTCCGGAAAGGAGGGGTATTTAAATGAAAATTTGAAATAGCACTAATAATATTACTAAGCATCCACGCTTAAGTAGGTATATTCAGTCAGATTAAGATCAAGTAGCAGTATTGTACATATACTCCCATGAATGACACATGGTCGACATAGCGCATGAGTTAATTATAAGATATAACTATTTACACCAGAGTAGCTTAAGATTAAATAGTAATAAAACTGGAAATAATTTGTTAAATATTTGTATTAATTCATTCCATGTGCCCAGTGGGCTTAGTCATCGTCGAAAGTATAAACAAGTGAAATATCGTCAGTGAAGAACCAAAATGACCCATATCCATTTGTAGCTAAAACGAATATCCGCTATCTACCAAAATATTGAAACATGTCTTGAGAGCATTTAAATAGAACATTTTTACTTTTCAAAAACATGTAAATAGAACATTTTGCACTTTTGGAAAACAACAAAATAGAGCATTTTACAATTTTCAAAAACATGAAAATACAACAATTTGCATTTTTCAAAAACATGTAAATAGAAAATTTTACACTTTTCAAAAACTCGTAATTAACATTTGAACCATGTTTCTCATTTCGTTTTTATGACATAGTTCATTTTGATTGTAGCTTAAATTGGATATGGGTCAGTTTGGTTCTTCACACATATGATATCAACTTTTTCAAAACCAAAATATAAATAGATATATATGTACATAATTATCATCAAATGCGCACTGTCTTGCGCATTTTACAGAATATACATATTAAAAATTGTTTAATTTTGCTGTAAATATATAAAAGCATTAAAAAAATATTTTACAGCTCAATTAAGATATACATGACATTACTACAGATATTTCGTCAAGTGATTGCCCTAATATTTCTTTTTGCTCCTTTACCATTACAAATGTCTCATTTGTTTCTTGTAGCTTCTCGTTCAGAAGACATTCTCGTTCTTGTGGTGTTCCAGCAACACTCAAGTTTTCGTTTGATGAATTTAACTGATCAATTGAATTTATCAGACAGATGCAAACATGCATACCAAAGATGACTAACTCGTTCTATTTTCTCCATGCCTTGGTTATGGACTTGACGAATTTCATTGATGATCTCACGATCAGATGAAAATGTTACAACATAGTCTGGAGTTTTGGGAATACCACCAATGCTTTCAAAAATCAACTCCTTTCGGTGGACGAAAGCTTCTATTTCAATTGCGATATCTTCAACGCTCAGCCTTAATTTTGTGTGTCCATAAGTTGAATTGGGAAATTCTGTCTTTAAAAAATCCAGGCAACGAGGAAGGTACCTACCTATATGCGGGTTAAAATATTACACACATTAAAAAAACATTTTTCAACACAACGTTTTTGAAAAAACATGGACTTATCCTGTTTTGCCAAAAAACTCTTCATTACAATAGATAATTAATTAATAGATTCTCAATATCTAATAAAGGCTGGAACATCCCCATGTTCAAGATAAATAGCCATTTACGCAATGTTCAAGCTGATGCCACGGGAGCCATAGGGACCTAGAAATTGAGATATTTTGATGATATCAATTATGGACAACCCCATAGACAGTTACTTATTTGAGTTGTGATTTGACTGATTTATTTTTTAATTCCCTGAGTGAGCGTATTATAATTATTAGAGTTGTATGTAAAACCTTATCTCTGACCTTGCGGCCAGTGTATACCTATATGGACCGGTAGAAACCATGTAGCATTACATTAAGACATTAAGTAGTTACATTATACCTTGAAGGTATACTATTCTTGTATATTGTATAGCTTATAGGGGGCTGCATATTATATAGAGAATGTCCAGTCCATTGTAAAATTAGTACCTATATGAATGTGTGACATGAATGGGGCGATTTCCATTTAATTTAACAGTCAGAGCGCAATGCTTGATTATTTTAAGGTAATTCTTGTACATATACTGGCACCGGCAGTGGTCACCGGTCCTAGCAAATAATGAACTTAGCCAAGCTCTATTTAATTGTCAGATTTAATTTACGGCTAATAGTAGTTGATATTAATAATGCTTTAAATTTAATAGCGTACTGTACAGAAAATATAATACGTAGCTTCTATCGCAGTATCGTTTGTGTATTAACGTAGGTAGGTAAGATCTAAAAGTACTGTGTTAAATAGTTGTGTTTATAGTAGAATTAGAGAATTACTATACTGTATATTTTAATCATGTAATTACCGACGACCGGCACCTATCTGAATTAGCGTTGGTCTTACGTACATGAGTAGGGAAATATATTCTTTGCATATAAATGAATTACAAATATTTAACAAACAGTAGAGATAACTGAACACCAAACGACAAATCATAAATAAATAAAATTATTCGTAAGCAGGAAGGTTTGTGATGTGACTGTGACTGTGAGTTGAGATTGTGATTGAAGTGATTGTGAGTTTTATGCAAATTATAAAAGTAAGGATAGGAATTGAGCGATGCATTATTATTTACCTGGTACTGGCACTGGTCATGGTCGCGGTTGGTTTTACATTTACACAAACTAGTATTGATGACTTGCTAGTAACTTACATATGGAATGTGCAGTTTTTTCTTAATACTTACTGTCTCGCATGTGTTACCCTCATTTCCACTGGTCTGGGGGAAAGACCTGGAAATCTCTGAGGAACATATTTGTATAGAGATGAGAGTATCATTGTACCTGATGTTGATTGGTAATTAGCAGAGATGGTATCGTGGAAGCGCTTTAATAATACTCAACACTCTATTATGATTGATGATCAGGTTATTCATAGTTTGTGCTTTAAATAATGTTTCTTCACTTTGCTTAGTAGTTCCTTAACTAGATTGGTATTTATTCAACACTTAAGTATCGTTAATTAGATTAATAATGGATTCCCTTTATTTACTTTAAATGATAAGTAACGTTACTTTAATAATTACTCCCGGTTATCTTACTTAATTCATAACTTAAATGAGTAGTAATGGAGAACGGAGTAAGGCACAGACTAGACTTTGTTTTTTATATTTCGAGAGTTTTAAAATGACACATCTCAGATTCTCACTAAACCCATATCATTTAATCCTGATAGCTCACAATAAGGTTTAAGGTTAAAATTTTGAATTTTTGGATGCCCGTTACAAAGAAAACCCGGATTTTAGTATTATAGAACATAATTTTATAAAAAGAATCTATGCACAAGAAAAAAAAACGGCTTAAGTCAAAAATTAAGTTTGGCTATAAGAACCATTTAGAAATTTTTTCAGAGTCAAAATTCGGGTTTTTTTGATTTTTACCATACAAAAATTGCTTTTTTTAATTGCATTTTTGAAAATGAGGCCGTCAAAAGTGCTAGTTAGGACAAGTTGCAATGGATTCAGAATGATTTAATGATCAATTTGTGCTAAGTCGCATTTAGCACTTTTGACGGCCTCAATCAGAATAACGGTTTAACCGAGCCGGGTATTACCGCCTAAATAGCATGTATATACATATAGCCGCACTGCCGTACGCACGTGTGTACGTCCGCATCAAAAAATAGTCCCTACTTAAAATTACTTTTCTCCCTTCATATTTGCTCGAATTTCCCACTCTAAAAAATGAGCATACTACTATCAATGGTACTCAACGCTCTATGAGTTTTATTTACTAAGATTCCACAAAAAACCTTCAGTATGTAGACTCTCGAGGTATAAAAAACAATGTCACTAGTCAGAGATACGGAAAATCTACTATTCCCCCAACTCCTACTTTACTTGTAGATTCCTTCAGCTACTCTCTCAATTCTCCCAATGGACTTTACATTGGAAAAATGCACAACCTTACAATCCAGCTACGGGATTCAACGCGTCTGTCTCTGTCTCTCTTCGTTCTCCCCGAATATTTCCTCTGGTACTTCTATTTATCTCTCTCTCTCTATGTCTGAGTCTTCACTCTATTCTTCATACACACTCTTCAACTCCTAAAGGCACGACGGCGGACTACCCTTGAGTTCTAGTTTCCCACCTGTTAAGGACGATCCACCAATCCTCAATTCCTCTCAGCCGTCCCTACCCTTAGTAGTTGATTCCTTCATTATTAAATTGTACACTCATATAATTATAATTAAACATCAATCTATACTGTAACATTCGCTCTTATCTATTTTGGCGTTCTTTTCACGGTTTCGAATAAAGGAGTCAAATTGCACTGTAATACATGTATAGAAAAATGAAATTACTGAGTGCATATTCACATTGTGTCGCCTTGTGTTATGTTCTATATTATTAACGTACGCTATGCTACTGTTTATTACTTACAATGTTTTAGAATTATTCTTGTATTTTGATTGGTACCGTATTACGAGATGTCGGATTTACATTTGACGCTGTCACCTGTCACTTCATAATTTGTTGTTAGCTCAAAAGAAAAAACAGACATGTACTTACTTCAATTCAATTAGTTGTATCTGTACTGTCTACCGACTTGGTTGTTCTTATAATTTAATTGATTTTAATTGTAATTTATAAACACTTTTATTCCTGCGCATATTTCAAAGATAATTGAACTAGTTTTGTTTCATATGTATGTGAGTGCCGTTTACAATATTGCACATAGGTGAAGCTTTAAACGTAATATTATTGTATGAATTGTCCATGTACTAAGTAGATATAGGTGTATAAGTAATGTCAATGTCAATTCCTGGATGTATCTTGCCTACTATGAATTTATAGAAACAATGTATTGCTTGATTGCAGGTGATTTTATTTTCAGGACTTTGTGATTCTTACTAGTTAGATTAAAATGCATTCTGTATTTAGGTCAAGTTGTGTCGTAGGCCGTAGATTGTATAGTTATAGTAAAGTACTTGCTGCTATGAATGATTTACTGATTTCAAGTAATTTTGACTGTGAAACTTGTATCATTACGTTATTATGGATGTAACTGAATGGCTACTAATTGTATAGGAAATTGTATTTTTATTTTCCTGAGTGATCATATATTACAATAATTAGTTGTATGCAAATCCTCAACTCTGAACTTGACCTGTGTATCTGTATTCTGTGACCTGTTTGGACTAAAAATCTGTTTCCAGTAGAAACCGTACTATATTATGTGTTAACAATGTCGTTAATTTTATAAGGATTATTTTTTATTATTATTATTATTATTATTTTATTGATCTCAAAGACTCTAGGTCCACATAGTTACAGAATATGCAATCTACTCTTACATCTAGGGTATAAAGAATATATTAAATAAGAATTAAGGTAAGAAATAACCTAAAGATACGACAACTGTCGTTATATAAAGAGAAAAACATTTGTAACATTTGTACTTATACAGTCAATCAATGGTGGCCAGTGAGCCAGTTAGTTATGTTATATACATGAGCAAGTGGTCCAATTAATAATTTTGTCAGCTTATTTAAATAAATTCAATTAAGTTATCGTTTGTTGTTGTTCAGGTGAGCTCTTAGTGACATGAAGGAGTTCTTTCCAGATTTCTGCAAGTTTAGATTCACTGTGACATCCTGTATTAACAATGTGCTGAATTATTTCATTTGTAGATAGGCTGTTACGATTCAACAATGAATATGCAGATTTTCGACGTACAGCACCAAAGTTATTTATACGGTTGGACACAAACATTTCACTAGCACTGTTCTTCCTAGAATAGTTACAGACTATCCTGCAAGAATCATTGTATGCAACTCGTATTTGAGAATGTTCTGATTTCTTAAGTAGCCAAACGCTAGAGCAATATATGGACGTATATATATATATAGTAGTAAGGCACGGTGAGTTAGTTAAATTATATTTTGTAGTTGATAGCATAGAGCGACAGCGGAAACTTGTTGATTATCTTGACGTGAAATGAATTAATTAGTAATTAATGCGTACTGCACTGCATACGTACGGTTGGGTACATTATCATATATGTCTAGTGGCGTGCAGTAATTAATAGACATTTACCTAATACGCAAACACATATAATTACTCACATGTATGTATGTATGTGTGCACTGTTTATTAGAAATTAGAGTTAACATTAGCCTTCCATTTGTTAGCTTACTACTAACAATTACTTTCGACTGTAATAAATATAACATGAATGGTCCGAAATTAAGTTAATTTTGTAATAAACGAATTTAGCGGGGATCAGCAGACCAACGTTTGTCAATATTTATTTAGTGTTATTTTAATTGGTATATTCAATATTACTTTATTATTGTTAATAATTTTTGTAATGAGATCG
>OX461810.1:5194134-5271030 GCA_949802685.1 Dicyrtomina minuta | reverse complement strand
AGGGCAATTTGAGACATATAGTTATGTACGCTTAAAATAAATAAACGCAAGTAGATGACTAGTTTCTAAAACACATAGAGAGTATAATTTATATATACGCAAAGTAAAACATTGCATGAAAATGTAAGCAGTAAAACGTTACTTGTACGAGCGCACTCTGTCGACTTACACAACAACTTTAATTCGGCAGTTATATTATAAATAGATTATAGTATCTTTATGTACTTAAAAGCAATTACTTTTACGTCCGCTCTCCTAATCTTACTCGAGTTTAACATGCACATGTTGAGCAAGCATTCAATGAATAGATGATTGTATCTCTAAGTAAGCAAAAGCGGTTACTTTTACGTCCGCTTTCCAAATCTTACTCGACTAACAAGTATAAAAATAAAACCTGTTTCGTAAAACAGATCAGTTGCAGTTGAGAAGTCTTCTGAAGCAGAACTAATTTGAGCCAGTTGGAAAGTTAGAAAATACTGAAGATATTGGATTTTTGTGTACAATAGTGCCGATTGTTGTTGATTTTGTGTATTTGTGAAACGTTTCAAGTGTGTGAATAGTGTTTACATCAAATGTTGAAAACTTAGGCAAAACCGCTTACTTTTACGTCCGCTTACCAAATTTTACTCGACTAACGGGTATAAAAAGAAAGCTGTATTGTACAAACAAACAGTTACAGTTGAGAAGTCTGCTGAAGCACAACCTATTTGGATCAGTTGGAAGGCTATAAAATAATCAAGATATTGGATTTTTGTGTTTACTTGTGCTGAGTGTTGTTTATTTTGTAAAACCTTTCAAGTGTATAAAACGTGATTACATCGAATGCTATAAAATTAGGCAAAAGCAGTTACTTTTACGTCCGCTCTCCAAATCTTACTCTAGTAGCGGTTATAAAAATAAACCTGATTCGTGAAAAAACATTGGTAGCAGAGCTTCTGTAGCAAAAACATACAAATAGGTATATAAGCACAAAGTAAATCGTTGCATGTGGATATATGCGGTAAGCGGTTACCTATGCATCTGCTTTCTGTCAACTTACTTAATAAGTAGTTTTGTTTTTTAAATGAGCAAAAAGTTAAAACAATGTGCTAAATTTAAAAAAAAATGAGCCAAATTTTAAAAAATGAGCCGTATTTAATAGAAAATGAGTCACATTTAAAAAACAATCGGCCAAATTTTAAAAAACAGTTGAAGTTTTTTAAAATAAATTAAATTTCCTAAAAGCTCAACTAAATTTTAAAAACACTGAAGCCAAATTAAAAAAAAATGTGGCCAAATCCTAAGAAACTGACCTAAGTTAAAAAATAATGAGCTAAATTTAAAACAAAATGAGGCCAAATTCAAAAAAAAATGTTTTAGCTCAAATAAAGCTAATTTGTTTGACTCGAAAAAAATTAGCTAAATGATTTTTGCTTAAAACCATGCTGTCTGTTTATTTCTACATGTTTTGTATGTATTTAAATGAAGTCAGTGTATGTACAGTTTAGTGAACAAACATCTGATTTGGTTGGTCTTGATAAAAGAGACGGAGCATCTGGATATACTACAGCTGTCCCATTCGCTCACCGAGTCAGTTTAGTTTCTGCTGTGGACCCTGCTGGAGCAGAGCAAAATCGATCCCGGCAGAAGGCCTGAAATTGCTCAAGATATTGGACTGTTGTATTTATCGATTGGATTGCTGTTGGTTCTGTGCATTTTAAAACTCTTTAAATTTTTAAAAAGACTGTACAGTGAGTGGCAAAAACCTATACTGGAGTAATGGAGGTAACATTTACATTTCCACGCGCTGTGAAAACCCAGCCACGAGAGAAGGATCCTAAATATGTCGTAAGTTCTTTTTTTACTAAATAATTTCCTTAAATTATGTGTTTTTTCTTAAATTCTTAGGACAACTGTCTTACAATTTAATCCTTATTCTTGAAAAATGTCTTAAAAATGAGCCAAATTTTTTTAAAAATGAGCTGAATTGTTTTCAAATGAAACAAAATTTTAAAAAAAAACAGTAAAATTTTGAAAAAAATGACTTAAAACAAAGCTTAATTTTATAAAAATGGAGTTAAATTCATAAAAAATACGAGCAAAATTTTTAAAAAACAGAGTCAAATTTTGAAAAAATAGGTCAAAATTTTAAAAATAAGCTAAATGTTTAAAAAATAAGTCAAAATTTTAAAAAATAAGCTAAATGTTTAAAAAAAAAGCTCACATTTTTCGAAAAAGAGTCAAATTGTGTAAATCAAAAAATGAGCGCTTTTTTTGCGCTCATTTTACCTCAAAAAAAGTGAGCGCTATTTTTGCGCTCATTTGAACACGAAAAAAGTGAGCGTTCTTTTTGCGCTCATTTTACCTTTAAAAAAAGTGAGCGTTCTTTTTGCGCTCATTTGAACATCAAAAAGTGAGCGATCTTTTTGCGCTCATTTGAACACCAAAAAGTGAGCGTTCTTTTTGCGCTCATTTCACCTCAAAAAAAAATGATCTAATTTTTTACTGAATATTGATTGTTTTGTTTGCAGCTACTTAATTGTCCTATGGCTGGATGTTCTTACGATACTCGTAAATGGTATCCTTACTACCATCACGTTGAGCGCTTTCATTACTGCGAAGACTGTGAAATGAATACTCCATGCAAATCTGCGCATGCGTGTACTCGTGTTGGGCAAAGAGGTGGCCACTTGGACGCCAGACATGAAATTGACTTGTCGTTCTTCAAAGAAACTTCAAGATCACATCTTGGCGCAGTCAAAGAGTATTTATATGAACCAACAAATGTCATTACCAGCATTGAAGATATTTTTGAATTTGTAAAAAATCCAACTGAAAAACTTTTAAATGAAAACTTAGTTGTGTACAAAGCCATGAGTGTCATTATTGGAATTAATGTGTTAATGGAAAAAGATATTCAAGACGCTGATCATACGTTTACACATGAAGAAACTATATTCTTCGATTCCAGACCATTTGATCTTCATGATTCAAACGGAATAGATTCTCTTTTGCTTGAAGCTGCTGACGAAATTATTGAAAAAAAGAATAATTTCACTGAACTTGGAAGTGGATGGAGAATTATTAAAGTTGTATCATTTTAGGTCAAAATGGGTGCGCTGTCACTACTTAAGAACTCAAAAATACGTGGACACCTTAAGATGCCATTTAAGAAACAAGGAATTGTAAATATCAACAACACTGACGGAAAATGCTTCCAGTACTGTTTAGCTGCAGGAGTGTACATGGAATATGAACTTAATTTGTGTAACCGACAGTTTGAAGGGAAGCAGACGCAAACAAAAACTAGCGGAGCAAGAATTATCAAAGTACATCTAAATCAAGTTGAACATTGGAAGTAATATCTGTACAACTTTGACTTTTCAATGATAAGTGACGCTGGTGTTGATGTGCATACAGACATTCCATTATTTGAAGAAAAAAACGATATCTGTGTAAATGTCTTTACGCATGAAGGAAAAAATATAGTTCTCAACTATAAAAGTGTACATACATCTACAAAAGTTATAAATCTGTTCCTGATTCATGAAAACGATGAACAAGGAAAACGTTGCCATTTTGTTCTTATTAATGACCTAAATCGATTTCTTGGACATATAGTACAACATAAACGTTTGTACTTCTGTCAAGAGTGTTTTCGTTTTAAAAAAACTAAAGAACACTTATTAAAACACAGCTGTACAGAAGTGAAAGAACAAATATACGATTTTCCTGATAAACGATTCAGAATTAAATTCAAAAATGAACATATGACATTACCAGTGCCCTACATATTATTTTACGACTGGGAGACGTTTGCTAAGGCATTGGGAAATCGAAAAAAGGCAACAACAATGGTGTCCGAATTTAAACCAGCAAGTTATGCGATTGTAATTGTGAAAACAACAACATCTGATATGAAAATTGTTCATGCAAATTATTACAATGGAGAAAATCCAGTCAAGCATTTTTACAAGTCTGTATTCTATTGGGCTGACAAACTTGTAACAAAAATTCGAAATACTAATAATTTCAACAACCCAAATGCTGAAACATTGCGAAAACATAAAGCAGCGACACATTGTGAACTATGTCATCGAAAATTTACTGCTGAAAAGAAAAAGAAAAAACGAAGCTATGCAGAAGCGTTTGATGAAGATTCAATTGATAAATATATTGAAGAACTTGGAGATGAAATTGGCGGATTTGATGGAGCAGTTGCTGCAGTAAATGGCAAAGCAAAGCCGTCTGTAATTAAAACTTATCATCATAACCATACAGAAGGTACATACATTGCTGCTCTGTGTCAGTCATGCAACCTCAAGATTAAATACAAACATGAACTTGTATGTGTATGTCATAATTCAACCGGATTTGATCTCCATCTGCTTGTAAATGCGTTAGAACAAGAAATGTTTGATGCTGAGGATGTGCACGTTATTGCAAAATCGTCAGAAAAATTTGTGCAAATGACAATTGCGCATAAAAATAAAACTTTACCAGCACTTAATAAAAATATGGGAAGTGACAATACAGAGACAATAGAAGAAATTGATCGAAGAGTGAAAATAAGATTTATTGACAGCTGTCAATTTGTAAAAGACAGTTTAGCCAACTTGGCTGACATTATTGCAAAAGAAAAATGTGAAAGTTTGACATTAATTGATCAGTGTTTCCCGGAAATGGTTCTGGCTGGAGTTCCCAATACAAAAGAAAATATGGAACTGTTGTTTGCGAAAATTCCGTTCCCGTACAGTTATCTTACTTCTTCTACTGTATTTCAAGACGGACATCCTATACCAGAACGTAAATGGTTCAATAATGATTTGACGGGAAAAGAAATAACAGACTCAGAATGGGAACTCGTGAACAAAATCATAACAAAGTTCAATATAAAAGACTTTAACCAGTATTGCAAACTCTACAATTTACTGGACAGTGTACTGTTGGCTGCAGTGTGGGAGAATTTTAGACAAATTGGAATAAAAAACACTGGGCTTGATCCTACGTACGTGTGCACTACCAGCGGATATGCTTGGCAAAGTTTTTTAAAAACAAATGGTGTTGAAATTGATGTTATACGGGACTATGAAATGTACAAAATGGTCAAAAAGGGGATTCGAGGTGGGATTTGCTACGCCTCGCAGAAAATTGTAGTGGCCAATACAGAACGAAATGCGGAACACTACACCCCTGACCTACCAAGACAACACCTTCTGTATGTTGACAAGAACGGTATGTATGCTGAAGCTCTATGCAAAAAGTTCCCGCTTGGAAATTTTAAATGGGAAACTGAAGACGCATTAAACAGTATTGACTGGATAAATCGGGACTTTGAAGCTGAAAGCAAAGGGTATATCTTAGAAGTGGATTTAGAATACCCAATTGATGTTCAAGAAAAAACCAAGGAAATTTCATTGTGTCCTGAAAAACTTAAAATTCAATTGAATGAGTTGTCAGAACGTCAAAAAGAACACGTGTCGAAACTTGGGCAGTTGGGAAAATCTTTTTTGACTCAAGAAAAACTTATGCTCACATGCTATGACAAAATGCATTATGTAGTTAACCATGCATCCCTGCAATATTATTTGAAAATGGAAATGAAACTTGTGAAAATTCATCAAGGATTTTCATTCTCACATCAAGCTTACATTAAAGACTACATAACAACAAACGTTGAACGAAGAAGAAATGCAACATCGAAATCAGACAAAGATTTCTTAAAACTGATGAACAATGCAATTTATGGAAAGTTTTTGCAGTCAAACAAAAACCTTATCACTGTGAAATTTTGTTCGTCTCGCGTGAGTGTGGTGAAAACAATAGCTGATGAAAGATGCACGGGTTTCAAAAGTTTGTCGGACAATATAACTCAAGTTGTACTTAAACCACAAGAAGTTATATTGGACAAGCCGATTCAAGGAGGTTTTAATTGCTTGGAGCATTCCAAAGTGGCTTTTTACTCTGGATTTTACCAAGAGTTCCAGCCAGTGTTCAAGGAAAGGATCCATCATCAGTACTCTGACACCGACAGCCATATTTTCCAGGCAAGCATTGTTTATTTATCTCAAAGTAGAATTTGAAACGAAAAAAATAAAATAGAAAACATTTCCATTCATGTTACAATTTAAAAAAATCAATAATTTATTTTATAGATTTTGGATCCTAATAATACATACTTTGAAGACTTATACAAATGCAAAAGCTTTGTGGACTACTCTAAATTCCCAGCAGGACATGCATTGCTGGCAGAGTATCCTGATTTAGTAAATCATAATGCTGGAGTTGGCGGGAAATGGAAGATTGAGGATATGAATATTTGGAAAGTGGCTGCTTCCAGAGCTAAGGAATATGCTATAAGATCATTTGGCGGGCATGACGAATTGAATTGCAAGGGAATTCCAAGCAATAGTTTGAAATCGTGTACATTTGAAACATATGAAACAGCAACAAATGAGCAAAAAATTAAACGACTGCCTGTAAACTTAATTAGATCAATTGATCATAAATTATATTTAATGAATGTAGACAAAATTGCATTCCATGGAGTAGATGTAAACAGATATTATCCAGACAACAATAATTTGAATTTTAGTTTACCATACGAATTTTACACATTAGACAAATAATACGTTTTGAAAAAACCTATAGGAAAACTAGTGAGAAAACAATGTAAATGTAAATTATTCTGTAAAAACATTTATCTAAAAATTTAAAATGTAAATTAGTTTGTAAAAACATTTATCTAAAAAAATTTAAAATGTAAATTAGTTTGTAAAAACATTTATCTAAAAATTTAAAATGTAAATTAGTTTGTGAAAACATTTATCTAAAAATTTAAATGTAAATTAGTTTGTAAAAACATTTCTCTAAACTAGTTTGTAGAAAAGTAATTAAAAAATGGCAAGACAAATTTAAAAACAACTTAATAAAACAAATAATGCTATACAAATACTTTGTAAAAAAAATAATTTAGTTTGTAAAAAAATAATTTGTAAACATTTTAGAGAATAGGATTTTAAAAATTGTAAACAAAATTTGTAAAATTAATTTTATAACAATTGTAGACTAATTTTTAAACAATTCGTGTAACTGTTACAAGAAAATTGTAAAACTATTTTTTAAGAAATTTGTTAACTATTTTTAAAACAGTTGTAAAAAATAATTCAAGAAAATCGTAAAAACTATTCTTAGAATAATTTATTTGTAAAACTTACTGTAAAAAAACAATTCGTAGAGCTAAAGTTGTAAAACAAAAAATTAGTAATAAATAATTTATATTTGTAAAACTACTTTTAAGAAAATTGTAAAACTATTTTAAAAAATAAATTTAGTTTGTAAACATTTTAGAATACTTAAGTTTAAAAAAATAGTAAGAAAAAACAATTTGTAAACATTTTTGAAAATAAGATTTAAAAAAATTGTATACATTTTAGAGATTAAGATTTAGGAAATTGTAAACAAAATTTTTAAAACTGTAATAAAAAACAATTGGCATTTTAAAACATGTAATGATGGGTTTATTATAAAAATATAAGTTCATAAAAATACTTTTATGCATTGCTCACATATAAAATGTAATTCAATTCAAAAGGGAAAAATATCTATATACAGACCATTTAAGTGTTACGTAGCCAATACTGCATGCGACATAGCTTGTGCACGATCCATGTACACATGTACGTGACAGCTGCATACATATCTATAATGTGCACGACAGAGCTTAACGCACTGGCGAAGAGCTGGGCACAAGCGGTTACTTTTACGTCCGCTCTCCAACTCGAGTAACATAAACAGTCTGCAGCTGAAAAAGCCTCACCATGCGACAGCGGTAAAGCATCACCCACGGCAACAGTGTGTCCAGGGTACAGCACACCCCACCCCGCACGGCTGCAGAGGGCATTTGAATGGTCTTTCCCCACAGCGATGACAGCTCAGGGCAAGCGCGAGCAACCCTAGAGCGACGGCTTGCTACCTATTGCGGAAACGCAAATGGCGGACACAGGGGGCACATACACCAGGCAAAATGGCGGACAGTGTATCGAGTCCAGGACATCATGACAACCTAAGGACACTGACAACCCAAGGACAGCATGATAGCTTCCAAGACAATGTGACAGCAAACTGAGCCCTTGGCAGGCAGGGTGTCATGGCGGACTTAGGAGGCGGGGCCAATGAGAGTGAGAGCCAATGGCGGACTTAGGGCAACCACAGACTGACTCAACACTGACGTCATACATCCAACGTCAACCGTGGACCGACACCAGCCAACACCATACGACACTAGCGCCACTAAACCGGAACCAATGCCAGCCAACACCACACGACACTAGCGCCACTAAACCGGAACCAATGCCAGCCATGTCAAGTGCGACAGTAGCGCCACTTGGGTTAGGTTAGGTTAGGTTAAGGAGTTGGGTTAGAACCAAATTCAGAACCAAAGCCGAAGTCGCAACCGTACCATGACATAGCATACTAGCAACATACTATTGTATATTGTACTTTCATTACCTAACGTACATACTAAACGTTGTAAGTCAAATGTTCTGTTTTGGAGAAAATACAGCATTTTCTATTGATTTTTGAAATAATATATATTGATTTATCGATCCACAGACAGGTGTACAGTAACGAACTCGAGGAACAGGGGTGAGATAGCGTCGGATCGATACGCATACTGTATAGCTACATACTGAAAGCTATATTGTAAAACACCCCCACTCATCCCCCCTCCATGTCACACGCAGGTGCACCTATGATCAATATAGCATGCGGTCATCGATTAAAAAAAATATGTGTGTTGGATATACTGTTTCCATTGCCTATAGCAAGAGCATATAGCAAGCGCATCGAAAAATGCCCGGGATATATAGTGATTTGTTGGTAGGATATACTGTACCTTTTCCATTGCCTATAGCATGAGCAATATTTGCATATAGCAAACGCACCGGTGTTGGTTTTTGGTTTAAAAAATACCCAGGATATATAGTGATTTCGGGTTTTAGTGTTGGTTTTGGTTTAAAAAAGTTAAAAGGAACCAAACATTACTACTCTGGTTGTATGAAATTTGGTTAAATCGACCCAATGAATAAATTATTTATTTTTATTATTATTTTACAGTTATGCAATTTGTGTGATTATATTCTGTATTTCCGTGCAATTAAGAATTAACTTTCTTATAGTTAGTTTTAAAAAATATTTGGTGTTCGCAACACTCATTTTCTGGAAGCTTAAAACTCATGTCTTCCTGCTTTGAATTTCAAGGTTTGGTAATTAAGTAATAAGTGTCACAAACAGATTACCTAATTACATAGTTTTGCAAGCGTTTAATTCGACATTATTAATTTTGCTCGAATTACTGAGATATTATGAAGCGAACACTAAACACTAGTGCTGAATTATTAAATTAATAAACACTTTAGTAGTGTTAAATAAGGTTTTCTTCTAACGATAAGTACTTGTCTAGGAAGTGACACAAAGTAGTATTAGAATTACAAAAAAAATGCAGTATATTATAATTTATTATACACTTTTAAGTTTTTCCTGTTTGCAATAAAAAGTTACGCAATTAGCCTTTTTGAAATCAACAGCTTATTGCAGGAATAACTGTATTTATTTACCTGCTATTATTGTGTTTATGATATGATGTATTAAACTTTACTTTAAAAATCTTAATCTTAAGACTAAGAAAGGGGGGCAATACGGTCAAATCCCGAAGTAACAAAACTGCTATACGCGGCCTGAGCCTGAGCAGGCGTCTACGTTATGATGATGATGATACACGTGACATATGAAACAACCAGATTTTAAAGAAACACATTTCAAAAAATCACGCTACTTTTCAATAGCACAGATCCAAAGTAACTCGAGTGCATTTTGACTTTTTTGGGCACAGTGACTCGCCAAATTTAAAAAACAAATCGAATTTTGAAACTTTGCCGCCCTAACTATAACTTCTAGTTTTTATCCAATTTTAATAAAATTTGATTTTTTGTGATCCTCAATTTGTGTTCTAAAAATTAATTTTATAATCTTGAAAAATCTGAAAAACTTTCATTTTTCTTTTTAAAAAAAAATACAAAATTCGTATATTTTTAAGGCCTAATTTTTAAACCACATTTTTTCAAATACATGAAAAGTTTCGAATTTTTCAGTGGAAATTTTCAGAAAAGGAAACGCTTGTGTCGGTCTAGCTTTTTAAATTTTGATGATTACATAATTAAAAGTCCTGAAAAAATCAACATTTTAGTATTAAACATTCCCTCAAACGCTTTAAAAAACAAATTTGAATTAACCTACTGTTTACAATATTTTTAGGAGAAGTGTAAACAAACTAGCTGATTTAGTTTAATAATTGCATGGTTTTCTGTTGGAATAATTTACTTAATAGTATGTTGACATTCAAATGGTTGGCAAGCAGTAAATAAAAGTTGTTTCCTGGTTTTAACAAATGCCTTATGTGATTACGTTAATCACATGGGCGATTACAATACGATTTAAAATTAGGTTATAAACAAACTACCTCGACTTAAGTTAATACCTTTATAATAAATCTTGAATCTACAATGTAAAGAAGATTACTTACTTAAAAGCTTTAAATTTTTTACAACCACGAAGACGGGTATTTAAATTTCAAACTTTACCTACAGGAACGTTTACCTGACGCCCAATTTCGAGTTCTGTCAGCCCCTGACTCTTGCCTAGGTTGGTAATTTTTAAACAAGTTAAAATACTTTGGGCTAAATATCACAGTATAAAATTCAAAATATCTCTGTATTTTTTCAACTAATTTAAAGTAAGGAAATTTTCATTCTAGTACTAGTACCACAAGCCCGTAATTTTCACAAATAATTTAGAATTACATTTACCATGTATACAAGAGAATATTAAAAAAATTAAATGCTGACTAAGCAGGAATTTGGAACAAATTTAAAGTTGTTTCGATTTTTTTCACAACTTAACATTTATCCTTTTGAAGTTAATTTGCAATCCGGAAAAATACAAAATAGTAGCTCAATATTACGAAAAGTTGCAACAATTATTTATTTCACTATTTCGGCTTCAGCATCAGCACTATGTTACATGAATGCTAGAATATATTGTAAATACGAAGTTTTGTATAACTTTTTGTATCCCCACAATGCTAACTGAGTTTTGTATAACTTTTTGTATCCCCACAATGCTAACTGAGTTTTGTATAACTTTTTGTATCCCCACAATGCTAACTGAGTTTTGTATAGTTTTTTGAGCTCCCACAATGCTTTTCAATGCTAACAGAGTTTTGCATACTTTTCCTTGTTCCCACAAGAACAATAGAAAAGGGAAAGGGACGGCGCCATACCACAATAGCTTAACATTACAATTCAAACTGGTCTAAATGGGTCACCAGCTTCATGCTCGACTATGCAACAATGAAACAACATTACAATTCCAACTAGTTAAACTGGGTCAACAGCTTCATGCTCGACTGAACAACAATGAAATTCGCACGGTTAAATGTACAATATCATAAGTAGCACAGTTAAATGCACCGTAGCATAGCTACCACAGTTAAATGCATACTACCAAAAAAATAAAATCTTCTATTTGTTAATACATGTTATAAGAAGGTTATGAAATAGTAAAAAACCGCGCACATTACATTTTACATTTACATAATTTTTTTTATTTCAATTTTCACACACAATTTTATTACATTTTTTTACAATAATCAAAAATTAATTTACAATACACAAATTAATTCATACAATAAAGTTAGCGTCATAGAATATTATCATGTTTCGTTACAAAGTTTTTTTAAATTATTTCTGAACCGTATCAATAAATTCAATCAAATTTTCCATCTCGGAAACAAGCAAATCAATAGTTGGGCCGGGCCAATTTCCATATTTTGTTGAAACAGCAGTAGGAACAGGTGAATTTATCAATAATTGATAATCACCAATGATGTGATTAAAAACAATCTGTAGTCTTACAGATGCAAGTTTTTGCTTGTGATTCATCCAGAATTCGTGCGAATTAGTATCTTGTAGTTGTTTTTCAACAGGTTTGTTGTCAACTTGTAAGACAACATCAGAGAACTGTTTACCTTCCGCGATTTGTGTAGCTCGTTGTCCTAATATTGTTTTTATGAAAGAAGCAATCAAGCCACTTTCATACTCAGAAAATCTGACAGTTGTACACAAATTTGAATCGTTACGTTTTCTTCCAAGGTACAAGAACGAAGTCGATTGATTAGTATCGAACAATTTACGAGCAAGCAAGTTGGTTCCAATAACGAATGATTGAGATTTTTCCGCAGTAAAGAAATCCCACTCGTTGATTTTTTTGTTTCTGCTGTTGCTTCTCCAACCAGGTTCCATCAAAGAAGTGTAAGCTTGAATGCGAGACTGCATGGTGAATACGAAATAGATAATTGATCTAACATGTATAAAATTTAAACTCTGAATGAGTTACTTTCAACAGCAGACACGACTTTTATACCAAATAGTCAAGGTTTTTACAACAAAAGAAAAACGTTTAATCCAAACCTTTTAAGAATATTCTAGAAACGTTAACAAAAATTCTTAGAACTTTGGTTAATTTATAATCGTATGAACTATATTTTACATTTTAATAAAACTATATGTGACTGTAGTTATTAATTTAAAAATATAATAAATTATTACAAGCACAACAATCATTTTATTAAAACAATTACGACAACTATAACTGTTAATTTATTTTCTTAATAAAACCAAGTAAGTTAGTATAAAAAATTAGTATATCTTATTCTAATTTCGCACGTTTTGCTAATTTATAATGACCAAACGGTAAACTATAATTAATATCGTTGGAATCAGGGTAACATCTACTGACATCTAGATAATGAAACGCTAACTTATCTACATGCATGCGATATAATCTATGATCCTTAGATCTAATCAAATCTACACCTAGAGTTACAATCTCTTTATTATTTATAACATCCGCATAGGTATCCGCATTACATCTTTTTAAACTTCTTGCAGGTATACCTTTACATTTTAGTTCACTACTGTCGTTAAAATATTTTAACGCGTACTGCTTTGGTTTAAGTAAACACAACATTGCAACATCTAAAGATTCAATCTTCCACAATCCGGAAATCGCTTCATTGCATAATCTTAATTCCGGTAAATGTGAATGTTTTTTAAAAAAATCGTGATCTGATGGAATTTTACTAAAGTCAAAATAGTTTTTGTTTTTTATCAAATTAGAAAAAAACTTGTCCTCTGGGTCTTCCACATTTATAATTGCCGAATCAGTGTCATAATACAACCCATGTGTTAGATCATCACCAAAAGCCTGTTTTAATTGTTGATAGAACCCAGAATAAAAAATAACCTTTGAATATTCTAAACAAGCAAATCCCCCAGAAATGGGTTTTTCCATTTTAAAAACTTTCGGTTTAAATACAAATACACTTAAATTTTCAGATAAGGATTTAAAATCCACACATCTTTCAGATGCTAGATGTTTCAGAGCTTGTGCTCTAGAAGAACAGAACTTGATTTCAATTAAATTTTTGTCCGACTGTAAAAACTTTCCATAAATTGAATTTGACATTAGCTTTATAAAATTTTTTTTCGATACAGTTTTTGCATTTTTTCTCAATTCCAAATTTTTTTCAATGTATGGTTTTATAAAACGTGTTTCTTTGAAACTAAAACCGGCGTGGATTTTTTTCAATTTCATTCCCATTGAAAGATAATATTGTAAAGATTTGTAATGCACAGTATATTCTTTCTTATCATAACAAGTTAACATTAGTTTTGGTTGTGAAACAAATGATTTTCCTGTTGTACCAAGTTTTTTCATATCTTTAGTCTGTTGTTCCGATATTTCCTCTAACTGAACCTGCCTTCGCTCAGGACACAATGGTAAATCCACGGTTTTTTGCTGTACGTCTAAGGGATATTCCAGATCAACAGTTAAAATATAACCTTTATCATCTAACTCGCCTAACGACGGATCGTGCCACGGTAAACGTCTAAGCATTTCAGGATCTTCCCACTGAAAATCCCCTATCGGAAATTTATTTAACATAGAGTGAGCGTATAAACTATTCAAATCAACATATAAAAGATGATTTCGTGGAACATTAGGATTAAATTTATCCCCCAAGGCTCTCTCGTTATTTGCTTTTGTAATTTTTTGCGTTGCCATACATATTCCACCACGAACACCTTCTCGCACCATATCGTACATTTTTTTATCTTTGATAACATCAATACATACTTTTGTAGAATATAAAAAACTACACCATCCATAACCGCTTGTTGTGCATTTATATGTAGGATCAAGCCCGTAAACTTCAACTCCAGTTTTACGAAATTGTTCCCAAACAACTGCTAACAATGCTGAATCAAGAATTGTATAAATTTCACAATAGCGTTTAAAATCTTTTATTTTAAACTTTTGTATTATCTCCAAAACTTTATTCCAGTCACAATCGGATATACTTTCACCTGTCAGATCATTATTAAACCAATTACGTTCAGGTATTTTATGACCTTCTTCCAAAACAACTGGAGATGTTAAATAGGAGTATGGAAATGGAATTTTTGCTAGCAACAATTCCATATCATCAATAGAAAAATTAGGTAATGTTTTTTTTAAACACTGCTCGACAATTGTGAAACAAGGACTATTTTCCTTTCTCAAACCGCTTGACAAATTATCCAGACTACCAGGTAAAAATTGAAAACTGTCAATAAATCTAACACAAACTCTTGTATCTGTTTCTTCATCGTTTTCAACATCAGTATCAAAGTTTGTCCTTAACTTTGGTAATGTTATATTTTTTGATTTAATTGTTACTTGCAGAAACTGTTCCGCTGACTTTGCTATTACGTCAATTTCCGAAGCATTAAATAATTTTGAATCAAATCCAGTTACTAATAGGTTAAGATCAAATTTAGAACCGTTGTGCGCCATACATACTAATTCCTTATTATATTTAATTCTAAGATTACATCCTTGACAAAGTGCGCTGACATATGTCCCGTCAAAATGATTATGATGATATGTCTTGATTACAGGTTTTCTTTTTCTTCCATGTAGTTCATCAGTTGCGTTTTCAAATCCGCGAAAGGTAACAGTACGGTAACCCCATTCATCCAGTTCATCTCCACTTTGCTCCTCTTCTTCGTTAAGTTTTGTAAATTCACGGTTACACAACTCGCAATGTGTAGCGTCTATATGTTTTTGTAACGTTTCTGCATCTGGAGTATTATGATTATTTGTATTTCTTATTTCAAGTATAAGTTTAGCTGCCCACTTAAAAACTGAATTAAAGAACGTTTTAATGACATTTTCACCATCATAGTATTCAGTATGTATTACTGTTAATTCATTACACTTGTTTTGAACAATGACTATTGAATAACTTGCGGGAACAAACTCATTGTTTATAATAGTTGCTTTTCCACGTTTGTTGTTGTCAACAGGAATTGAAAACGTTTCAAAATCAAAATAAAGAACATACGGTTGAACAAGTGTCATTTCAGGGTTTTGAAACTTTACTCTAAATCCTAGATTAGGTTCTTCAATATCTTGTTTAATTTCAGAGCATGTATAACTATGTCTTAGTTGATCACGCTGATGTTTGAAGAATCGAAAGCAGTGTTGACAAAAGAACAATGCATTTGGTCTTATATGACCTAAAAACTTGTTGAGGTCAGTTATTAGCACAAAATGGTGTTTCCGCTTTTCACCTTCATCCAACTTTTCGTGAATTAAAAATAAGTTAATAGTGGTGTCAAACTTACTTTCACTGTTTCTAACAAGAAATATTTCTTTCTTTTTGTGTGAAAATACATTTACACGTATTTTATTCTTTTCTTCAAATTCTGGAATGTTTTGGTAAATGTTTACACCATCTTCATTTATCATTGAAAAATCAAAGTTTTTAAGGTATGGTTTCCATGTTTTTGGAGCTTGACAATGAATATACCATTCAACTCGCTTAGATACAAGTATTGGATTTTGTTTTTTATATTGTTCTAAATATACTCCAGCAGCAATACAATAGTTAAAGCACTTGTTGTCTTTTTTATTTTTTATATTGAGATATCCTTGCTTTTTTAACGGCATTTCCAAATGCTGTTTACCACGTTCTTTTGCAAACAGCTTTAGTTCACCAATCTTAATTTGGAATGAAACAATGTTCTTGATCCTCCATCCACTTCCTTGTTCAGTAAAAATATTTTTCTTTTGTATAATTTCATCTGCTGACTTCAATAGAAACTCAGTAACACCATCGCTGTGATGCAGATCATGGTTTTTACTCTTTAGATATATCAACTCTTCATGGACAGTTGATACACCATCTTCATTAACAATGTCTTTTTCCATTAGTATATCAATTCCAATTTGAACACGCAGAGCTGAATGTATAACTAAATTTTGTTGTAATAGTTTTATAGCAGCAGAATTAACATGTTGAAAAGTTTCTTCAACATCTTTTAGTTGCAGTGTGTCGGGAGCAATATAGATGTAGTGGATTATTGTTCCTAAATGTGATCTGTTGCTTTCTTTAAAAAACGATAAATCCAACTTATGTCCAGTGTCTGCATGTCCACCACGTTGTCCGAGTTGTAAACATTTGTGTAAATGTTTTTCAGCTACATACAGCATGCAATCTTGACAGAAATGTATTTCTTCAACATGTGCGTCGTAGCCAATGTGTCTTCTACACTTAAAAATACAAGCAGGTACTGTACAACAAAAGAATGAACAATGTTCATTTGGGAATTCAAGTCGAGGCGTGGGATAATTTCTTGATTCGTAGACAATGACAGGTACTTGGTTTCCACCCATAATGATTCTTGCTAGACGCTTTTCCTAAGACTGACGGTTTAAAGTCTGAGCTTCAGCCTCTAATGAGTCAGCTCGCGATGTGCTTTGCTTAACAACAAAAGCATATACCTTGACGAGCACAAGTCCCAGCAATGAAACAAACACAATATAAAGCACTGCGCTACTTTGTTGTGTCTTATGCAATTGACAAAGTATGTCAAAAAACATTCTAAATATTTCCTTTTCTTCATTCTGCAATGTTAAGTTTGATAACGATTGGTTCCAATACAATTTATCCAACTGATTAACTAATGTAATATTTGTGTTACTAGTTACTTTTGCTATGCATATACAAAATGCTAAGCATAGTATATAACCGCTGATTTTATATACTGCCATTTTAAAAAACATTATTTTTGGTTTCTTGAAACTTTTTTCTCCAAAAATTGTCTTTGTAGTTTTTCATTTCAAGTTTTATTTCGCTTGAACTTGATCCAGCTAGATGGCTCTTCTAACTTAAAGTTGCTTTCAACATCAATTAGTTTTCGCCGACTTGCAAGCGATTGGTTTATTGGTTTTTGATATTTGAATTTTACAAGTTCAGATTTTGTTGATCTAACTAGGTCACAACTTATTGGTGTAGTAGGAGAGTTTTGTGTACACTGTTTAGTATAAATATTCATCAGTGTGTTATATAGTTCTGGATCAATAACTTTCATCACTTTAGCCATCATGTGTTAATAATATTACAAATTCCCCAAAAAGTATTGTTTTAAAAATGTGTGACAAGACTTGTTTTATTAAATTTTGGTTTTTTATAAGTAACTGTTTCAGCTTATTTGGGTTTTTTGCTAAACGTTTGTTTAGTAATTTTATTTTATAACACTTTAATTGGTTAAACTCGCAAAATAACTCGTAGTTTTGCAAACACTCAGCAATTGCAGTCAGTTGAATTTCTGTTGATTTTTTTAATAAACTTGTAGTGTTAGGTAATGTTGTTATATTATACAAGTATTCACACTCTTGCTCTAATAATGTACTCATTCTGGGGTATATACTTCACACTCATTGTCAGAAAAAATATGTGACCGCGCCCAATAATTTCTATTGTTACTTCTTGGATGAAGGTCCATAAACAAATAACCGAACTTTCTCAGTGTCACAGCTTTTATATATGCTTGCTGAAGATATTTAACTTGTCCAGGACAAATTTGAGTTGCAAGACGTTGAATTGTAGATCTGTCACGTGGACTGTCGAACAATACAAGGTATTGAGAATTGATATTAACTTCGCGTAATTGTTTTTTGAACGCGTTTTGTAGAATTAAAATAATGCTGACGTTGCGATGATGAGCATGTTTAATAAAATAACGTGTAATTAACTCATAATTCTCGCCTTTTGTTAGTAAATCCATTTGATCATCAACAATCACAAGCGAATTTTCCGTTGCTAATGTTTCGATATCTTTTATACTTTGTGTAAATATAATATTCGGATCTTCAGCTTGCATTTGATAGAACACTGGCTGCATGTCGCAATACACATACACAACTTTATCAATTTTATGAGTAATAATTTGCTGTCGACGTTTAATAAAGTCACGAATCATAAACGTTTTTCCTGAACCCGTACAACCAACTATCGACATTGTAAACGGGTGAATAAGTTCAAAATGTACCAAATCCATAGTGATTAGATGTATGCTGAATAAAACACAAACACAAACTAAACGTTTTTTGTTCTAAACTACTCTTTTTATTGATTTTTTAAATTTTTGATTACAATTTTTCAACAATAGCAATGAAATTTTGATTTGTTTGATTGACAAGTCTGACATTTATTATAGATTTTGTGAGGATCAAAATCAAAAATGCCTCGAATAAATCTTTTCATTTTCATATCATTTTCAAAAGTGTAAGATGTAAAGTTACTTAATATATGTCTATATGAATAACCTATTAATCTGTTATATATATAATAAACACAATAATTACCACACACATAAGAATAATTACCCTGTAACTGCATACAATTTTCAGCTATAATATTACTAACTGGAGGTTTTACCTTAACATATCTATGTATATCCATACCATAACTGTCAAAATATTCACATTCTGTATTAGACAGTATAAGCCAAGCAATCCAATGTATTCCTGGACCGCTGATAACATCTGTATTCATTATAACAGCAACAGAAAACGTATCAAATTTTACATTTAAATGCAGCGTATCAGCTGCTACTACGTATACAGGAATATTTACATTTCTAAACATTAATAACTTATCTAATGCTACTTTAATCGATGTTGAATTCATTTTAATTGTCAAAAGTAATCTGTTTATTTTGATTAATTTCGTATAATCCCTGATATTGACAATACACAATGGTAGTAATTGGTTTTTCCAGATTTTTCTTGAACTTGATTGAAATCTTGATTTGTCCTTTACGGTTAACAGAAAGCGCGTTGCCGTTGTTTGGAAGTAATTCTACTGCAACAAGGACATTTCCCTTAGTATAGTTGTCCACATTTAGACCGTTTCCAAGAATTTGTGATGCGGCCGTCTTCCTCAACGACTGAACACCGAATACGTAATTGTCCACTCCTGCAGTGTCAGATCCTTTAAAACTGAACGGGAACATGCGGTGCTCAACGTTTTCGCCGTTCCATGTAACATTGAGTTCGCTCATATTAAAATCTTCAAAATTATATCCCGACTTTGTCATTTTCCCATTAAAAGCTTCACTGTCCACCATTCCAATTACAATTAGTTTGGGAATTTTTCCAATAACAAGCGACTCAGAACTTGCCGAGGACAATCCGGTTGGTGTTGAAAACGTTTTGATTTGAATTTCATTAGTAGGATATTTAAACGTGAGTCCGGATGAGAGTTGTTGTCTGTGCCAGTTAACTACTTCAGGTGCAACAACTTTTTTAGCACCGTAAAATACTGCTTCAGTAATTAAACACTTATATGGACAACCGCTGAATGGCGCCTTCGTATCAGCATTGCAATCAAGGTAAAATTCGGGTATGTTTCTTCTAAGAACAATTCTAACCTCTGACCCTGGAGGCAAATATCGGTTTTGGTTAAAGAAATTTGCCAGCAATTTTCCAATCATGAAAAATTGTGTAGAATCCTTAGTTTTCGTATACCTTGCATTGAATCCGGTATCGCCATTTGTGGTAAAGGTATTTGGGGTAATGTTTGGGTACCAAAATTCGTCTTGAAGATACCCGTTCTTGTCTAATGAGCTTGTTCTAAGTAAACGTTGAAGGTATGCATTCCATGCGTACATTCCAGAAGCGTCAAAAACGAGTTCATTGTTCAGATATAGTTGTAGGTTAGCAAACAATGCATGGAAAAACAAGTTTGATGGTGCAACAACGTCTGTGTTTTGACAGACAGTTCCATCTTTTTTCACTATCTGACATCCAAGTGCCAATTATGATTCAGCAAGTGATCCATATCCATCAACCGTCCATGTGAATTCGAGGGGATTATAATCTTCTTTAATACTTCCTAATGGAAAACACTGTACAAATTCCGTGCTTGATTGTGTACTAATATCTGTGACAGGTAATTCGGTTAAATTTAATTCGGATCTTAATGCTTTTTTCGATTTATCATAAACCGACGGCTTATCTTCAAACAAGTTATTGATATCCATCATTAAAACGTTTTTTAATATGTGTTGCTGCTTGCGGATAACACTGCACTGACGCAAATTTCAATAATTACATTGTTTTTATATTGTTGTTAAAAATATTACCGCCATATTTGCATATATTTGCACACTCAAACGTTTTTTCTTATTGTTTATATGTTATTGTGTTCAGCATTCTAATAATCCGTTTGTCCTTGGGTCACAGCGTGTTCTATTCTTAGACTCGCAGTTCTGAGAAGTCAGTCATACTAATCAGCATACAATGTAAAAACATCTAAATATATAACGTTTATTCTGAAAATGTTTGTCTGAACTTAAAAGTAATCTGAAAATTTATGAACATTTGACCTCATTTGTTTTATTTGATTCTTAGAATTATTGTGTAACTTTGAATTAATTCTTAGAATGTTTGTTTAAACTTAAAAGTAATCTGAAAATTTGTGAACATTTGACCTCATTTATTTTATTTGATTCTTAGAATGTTTGTTTAAACTTAAAAGTAATCTGAAAATTTGTAAACATTTGACCTTAATTTTATATTTTTTATTCTTACAATTGTTTTGCTGAGCTAAACTAGTTCCAAGAACTTTTGCAAACGTGACCTCAATTTTATTTTTATTTTTGCTTTGCACAATTTCGTTTCTTCCCAACGCTTTTTTTATTTGTGAATAACGATTTCTTTATTTTGCGATTCCGTCCACCAATTTGTACATGTTTTTTCAACATGTTGATGTTTTTGCTGGTATTTTTGGTATTTTTTCTTTTTGTAATTGTTTCTTTAGTTGTTTTTATTTTCCTTGTATGGTTTTTGTTACCTGTTTTTATAACTTTGACCTTTTTGTTACTTAAATCAAACAGAATAAGGTATGAACTTTCTTCAGACGACACGCCAGCACTTGCAACTAAACTCAAACCATTTCCAGATTGAATATATTGAGGTTCCGCAAGCTTGCAGGTATCGTCAGATTCACATATAACTTGTCTCATTTTGTCAGTATATTGGTTTAAAGTGTAGTTTAATAACTGTTTCTCCTTCACTTCCAAAGTTAAGTTCACGTCTATACTCGTCAACAAGTTGGAATCTTAGTTTTGATACGTGTTGATTGTTAATCGGTAGGTATATGACTGGATTAAAGTTTGTTGTGTACTCCTTTAAATAGTCTTGACCTAAATCAATATCTTGCAATATTGGTAAAACATGATGTCCATAAATTTGATTGTTTACAATATCTGATAATATTAATACTCTTCGTGATGGAATATCTTTACCTATGGGTTCTATAACATCTTGCTCTTGCGATTCGTATTCAATTTCGCGCTCTTGTGTTTGAATACTTGGACTGACAGTTGCTCTTGATCCTCTCGTAAACACATAGTTTTTTTCAATTTGTAAAAATTCATTTAGTAGTTCTGGTAGTTCTACTTTTACATCTTCAGGTATGTTTTCTATAAAAATGTCCCCGTCTTGTATCGCAAACTTTACTTCCATATCGGCAAATATAAATCTTTCGCACGTTTCGTTTATTTTGTTTAAAACATCCGTTATTGCTAAAGAGCTAGGTTCCGTCATGTAGATTGCGTATGACGTATAAAACCCAAATTGATAAAACAAATCTTCATTGTCTGCAATTTTGTTGAACTCAACCATGTTGAAATCGATGTTAGACTTGTGTGTTCCAGGAAAAAACTTGTCTTGGTTGAATCCGCATGCGTTTGCAATCTTTAGTGGTAGTTTTAAATAATTTTTTGAATTTAGATCGTCAAGTTTTATTGTGGTTTTTTTATCTTCTCCAATGAGTATTTCTAAATCGATATAATCATCTTTTATATAATTGCGCAACCTTGTAAAGTAACTATTTGGAGTATTATCTCCTTCAATGTTTTCACGACGAAATGTTACTATACTGTTATATGTTTGTTGTATTGCTATAGCGTTCTCGTCATTGCTATATTTTTCTAGATTTATTTCAAAATCAGTTCCTATTGGTACTTCGTCAAATTGTTCTTGTGTTGTTACGTTTAACGCTGTATATTTTCCTTGTACAAATCGCGTTCTGTTGAATCCACAAAGAGTTGCTAGTTCTTCAGAAATTACAATGTATTCCATTGGAATCAAATTTTGTTTGACAATTGTTATAATTGTTTCTGAAGCGTTTTTGTCTTTTAATGTATATATTTCAAATATCAAAGGTATATTGTTTGTTTTTAACGCTCTATTAAAATCTGATAAAAACGTTCCAAAATGAGGTATAGTTTTTTTGAAAGTGAATGTTTTCACAGTTGGTGGTCTTGCGTATGGAAACATTGGACCTGTTGAAATTGGAACTGCTCTAACTTTTCTAGTTTTTGGTTGTGATCGTGTATATTTGACGCTGACAGCGCCAACTTCATATTGATCTCGATCAAAATCAATTGTGTTTGGTAGATGACAAACAAAGTTTGATGGTGTGTTTGACGACGAATAGATTAGATCGTTTTTACTGCTTAGCGTACAGCACATAGTTTTAGAAACGTTTGCCATTTTTAAACCAGATTTAATTCTTGTTCGTAAAAAGCTCCAGTAATATCTTCGCTTTGCAGGTCTGTAAGTAAATATGTCCAGGGAACTGTAGGCTGAATTTGTTTGATTTTAAATATTTCTTCCGACCAATTCTGAGCGTAACCTGTTTGAAATATAAACAAAGACTGATTAAATTTAATATTTGACATCTGTATTTATATAAATTATAAAAATAATTAATAATCGATACTGACCTTTGTCAAACGTTAATTTTGCACGTGATATTCTTACACGATCGTTGATTGCAAATTTTGGTATTGGTTGTGGTTTTTTCTTTTCTTGAAGATATTTTGCAAAAATAACTTGCCAAGTGTCAAATTCGTTTTCTTTGTTAACATTATTTGGTTTTTGTTTGATTGTAGTGTGATAGGTGTTGTTGTAAGCTGTTACAAAATCTTGAATTTTATCATCAATTTTGAATGTGTCTCTTTCGGTCATATACCTCTCAAGCTTTGAGAATAATGTTCTTATAAACCGTTCACTAAACATGCTTTTGATATATGAATATATGTGGTACAGATGTATATCTTTGCTGTTTAAGTACTTTTGAAATACTGTAGATGTGTATTCCTTCCCACGATCAGTAAACAACATTATTGGTTTTGTTTTTGCTTCTCGAAATATAGAATCAAATGCGCGAATCATTGATTTTGAAGATTTGTCTTTAAGCATACGAACATATGCTTTTTTGCTAAAAGCATCGACCACAATTAATACAAATGTATTACAATTGTTCCATTCCGAAATATTTGATATGTCTTTCAAATCGGAACTCCAAATTTCGTTGATAAAGTTAAACTGTACACGTCGGCGTGGAAATTTTCTTCTAATGTCTTTGTGCAGCGAGTATGCGTTCAGTTTCTGTAACTCTTTTTTTACTTGCTTTTTGTCTTTCCAACTAGTTCTATTCTTTAAAAATCCAGATAGCCCTGAAAAAGATCCTGAAAATCTTTGATTGAGATAGCTTTGACGAATCTTTTTTGCTTGGTCCATTGTGTTTGACTTCTTTTGTATGACTGTATGTGTTTTCTTATGTTTTTCTTTTTTATAAGATACAAATTGCAACATCTGCTGAATTTTACATTTAACTGTGTCGCATTTGCTATTGTGCATTTAACTGTACTACTTACAATATTGTGCAGTTAACTGTGTGAATTTTATTGTTGCGTTGTCGAGCATGAATCTGTTGACCCAGTTTAACTAGTTGGAATTGTAATGTAATTTCATTGTTGCATAGTCGAGCATGAAGCTGGTGACCCATTTAGACCAGTTTGAATTGTAATGTTAAGCTATTGTGGTATGGCGCCGTCCCTTTCCCTTTTCTATTGTTCTTGTGGGAACAAGGAAAAGTATGCAAAACTCTGTTAGCATTGAAAAGCATTGTGGGAGCTCAAAAAACTATACAAAACTCAGTTAGCATTGTGGGGATACAAAAAGTTATACAAAACTCAGTTAGCATTGTGGGGATACAAAAAGTTATACAAAACTCAGTTAGCATTGTGGGGATACAAAAAGTTATACAAAACTTCGTATTTACAATATATGCTAGAGTTCTTCAATCTATGCTTTTCCCAACATATTTAGTTCTTCATCACTTTCCAATTCACCTAATTTTGTGTCTTGGTTTCGACTTGCTTTGGTATATTAATTACTCAAGGTTTGTATGTTGGCCAGAAGTCACTGTTGGGATATTTAGTCAATTATTCGAACAAACTCCCGGTAAGCGAAATAAAAATTGTTTTCTAATCTTTCTACTAACACGAATATGCACATAGTAAAATGAAGCCCTATTGGTTTTGTATATACTTTGTTGACGTTTGGGGCTCTATTTTTTAATTTAGCTGATCAACATCTAGTGCGAAAGTCTATTCGTGAATTCAATGTGACGGAGCTTGCAGCCCTCTACATCCCATTTGTTTGTTGCTCTTCTTGATACATTTTTACCTCTAGTTCTTTTTCTCTATGACCCTACAATTAATTTTCTTCTTTACTCTGCATTTGCAGAAAATCAGAAAAACTATGTAACGTTTTCTGTTTTGTTCATAGTCGAATTTTGTATTAAATACTTTTTTGGACTGCCACTGCAATATTCGAATTCCTTTTCCAAATCATTTTCTTAATGAAACTTGATTGGCGAATTCAGATTTTAATTCAACGGGTGAAATCTTTCTCTAAAGGTCTCGAAAATAAAGCTGGAGCTACACTCCTATCAAAACTGGCACTGTACAACATATACAGAGAATGCAGAAGAATAGAATTGTCCGTTAACTACTTCAACCTCAGCAGTGCATATATTACTTTCTCCCTTAAAAACGTGTTTATTTCAGTATCGATTACTGGCTCTGTTTTTTTTATCAAATTCTCAACGGTTAATTTAGTCACAAGTCTCTTTGCCTATTTAACACCCTTCATAGTGTTCAATGCATACGTCTCTATGTACGACAAGGCATTTAAAATCCCAGAAAACATCAACACGCTCAAACTAAATATGCTTTTTGTGAGTGGGCAGTGTCATGGTATGAGGCAAATGGAGCGTAAATTCTTTAGGATGATTTTTAAATCTGTGAGAGATGTTGGGGTGAGACAGGGAGACTTTCGCACAATAGAGCAGAAGTCGACGCCTTTGTTTTTGGATTTTATAACGAGAAATGTTGCTGGGTTGTTAGTTGCCCTTCGATAGTGATATGACATGGTTGAAAAAGATGTTGGTTTATTTAAGCTTAAAATGTCTAAGCCGATGAACATTTAATTAATATAGCACCAGATACACACACGTATTATGCATATTGTGCTTTATGCTCTAACCAAGTGGCAAATATTTAGAATATCATATAATTATTTTAGGATATACACTTATATACTGTGTAGTTAATGAATGAATAAAAGCGAGCACACATTTTATTTTCCCGTCAAATTATAAAAGTACGCTATAAGTTGCACGTAATATCGCACAATTTATTATTTCCTTTAAAAATCAACTTTACAGCTAGAGCTGTAGCATCTTAAGCCCTCGATGGATTTGAGATACTCATCGTCAGTCATTTCTGGGAGTGCTTCAAATCTTGACAAGTACTTCTCAAGTGATGCGTAAGGCGTCAAAAATGTCGAGCTGAATTTTGCAAATTGCTTGAGAACTTCATACACATAGAAATCCATGTAGGTTAGCTAGAATTAAAAAAAATGAAATTAAAATCTGTCCTTATTACATAATGTTGTACAGTTAATTAGTTAGTTGAACTTTATTAAGGTGTTATTTAAACCAATTTGGCGCAAAGCCATTCTTCCATCGGTAACACAACCTATTTAATTTTTCACTTTTTAAGATTAAAGCACTTTGGGTTAAAAAATATTATATATAATATGCTATTTCCACCAAGATTTTTTATAAAACATGTGTAATGGGTAATAAAGCTTACATCTTCGCCAACAACCCATTTTCTGACGCTGAAAAAACTATCAAAGAGCTTTAATTTGGATGACAAGACTTCCTCTGGGGGTGGATAAGGATCGTCACCCTGCGGTCACCATTCAAAAAGTATAGGCACATAAATAAAGTATTTGAAAATTAATTAATAAATAATTAATGAATTCCTGTAATTATTATTATTCTTACATGTATTGGCGATGCAAAAGCTTCCTGCATATCATATGCAAATCCGTCCACCATATCAGCCAAAGCTTGTAGCTGAGGAGTTTTGGGAAGTAAATGGGCTCCTCTCGTCGTGGCAATATATTTTAAAATCGCCTTGGATTCTGTCAGTTTAATCTGGTCATCGATCCAGTAGGGTAGCTGCATAATTTAATTAGAATTTAAATATTTAACATTCAAAATTCCTACATTATATTGTCTGGTTTAGTTATTTATTACAGGGAGTATGGTTGAATAAGATTAACCCCATAAACGGTAATAAAATCCTTATTATTAACTAGATTAGAAATTATTCGTTTTTATAAGCATTGCAATTTTTTGTATGTGCTTATTACATTGGGAAATGCGAGGCCAAGATTAGGCTTAGCAGCCCACCACTCATCCCGATTGCACTCCGGTGCTGGTCCATAGTCATAGCGTTTGTCCTCATAGTCAACCCCCAGGTACTGGAGTAGGTGACGATGTTGCTGGACGTGCTGGAAAACAATCAACAAGCAAACATTACCAAGAGTATAATAATAAACTAAAAATATATGAATAGGCATAATTAAAAAAATAATATTGGTAAAAATAAATGTTTTATTGTTACTTAATATTTTGTTTTTATTATTAATTATTATTAATACAATGGTTCTGATATATATATATGTAGTTTTTGTTGTTCATTTTTGTACCAACAACAAATTCCGCGTGATAAAGGTATGAATACGTTATGGGCACTCGTTTATTTCCATCACAATAATTATCAGTACCTATGTTTTGTCAATGAATTTGATATATAATTCTTTCGTAATATTATGTATAACTATCTCTTGTCTTTAATACCGCACGTGCGCACTACACTCTTTGATGAAAGTGATGAAACTAAAAGCAACAAATGAAGAGTTCTTCGCCAAAACGAGATAAGTCAACCAAAGCAAACTAACTAAACCATGACAGGTTTATTTTTTGAGCTCAATTGAATGCAGTGATTCATCTAGTTACACAGTACACGTTACATAAATAATCTCGTTTTTGAAAAAAATAGGCTTATCCCGTTTTGCCAAACCAATCTTTAAATGAAAGTAAGTTTTAATTTCAATCAATTGATATATCTGTAATAATTGCAGTATAACTAATACAGCTACTTGTCGGCGTCCCGGCGTCGACTTACTTGCTTTTATTTACACCATTTAGTTGTTCAAAATAACATCAAAATTAGATTTTATTAAACTAGATGAATAAAAATTAACTTGTACCCAACTTTAAGCCAAACCACATTAATGAAAGTATGTATAATGTTTTCTATGTATTACTTGTAAACCAAAATTCATCTAGAATTGGCGTTAATTGTCACCATGCATGATTATGTATACGAACTTATGTACATAATTTATTATTCGGATCAACAGACTGACTCTGAGTAATGGATTCTACATGGTTTATGGTTAGTATCAGCTTAATTTAAATTAATTTCAAATTTCAAAACTGGAATTTTGCTCGAGGACTGTAGCAGCTCAAAGATTCGATTGATTTCAAATAGTCAGCTAGTTGTGGGAGTGCTTCGAAATTATCGAGATACTTCTCGAGTGCTGGGTATGGCTTAAGTAATTCTGCATCAAATTTTGAAAGCTGTTTGAGCACTTCATACACGAAGAAATCCACGTATGTTATCTGTAACAATGGTAAAAATATTATTAGTAAGTCAAAGGTTCATACTGAAAGCATATTGTATGACTTATTGAAGTTGAGAATATGGAGTAAAAATATTGCTCTAGAAATTATTTAAATAGCTATAATTATGTGTAGTTCTATTTATAAAATATTTACATCATCCCCCACAGTCCAGGTCCTGTTTTCAAAGAAGGCATTACATTGTTTTAGTTTATCAGCCAAGACACCTGCCAGTGGTGGATCCGAACCGTCTTCCTTCTGTAATAGTAGAAATAAAATTGTGAACATATAATTATTATACTGTCACATTATTAGTACAAGTCCATAAATGATGTCATCGAATTTTGTAATGCGTTGGTTTACCGGGTGGTGAATACGTTCAACAAGTACTTGCTGCAAATCATTCGCAATACCCTCCACCATATCAGCCAATGCTTGGAGTTCGGGCGTTTTCGGGATTAATGCGGGTCCTCGTGTCCTTGTAATGTATTTTAAAATTGCCTTTGATTCAGTCAGCTTTACATCTCCGTCAATCCAGTAAGGAAGCTGAAAATATTTTTCAGCCCTCTTATTAGAAATTAAACAGCAATTTATAGTTACATAGCAAAACTAACTAGTAGGAGTGTAGTTTTAATTCACTTAATAATGTATTACAAAGAGGCCAATACTACTCGTAAGTAGTAATTATTTTCTGTACAAGAACACATAAAAGAACATTGTAATAATAACATTAATCTTTTATTACATTAGGAAAGGCAAGACCGAGATTCGGTTTGGCAGCCCACCACTCATCCCGATTGCACTCCGGTGCGGGTCCAAAACCATAGCGCTTGTCTTCGTAATCAACACCCAAGTATTGAAGCAGATGGCGATGATGCTGAACGAACTGTAACGCAATAGATAAAATCAATAATAATTGTAAATAACTTATAAAAACCGAAACATTCTAGGTACTAAATACTGAACCGATGAGCTAAAGAAAAAATAATTTCCATGTCTACAAGTTTATAGGTACGAGCGCCTACACAGAGAACACTAATTATACTCCTACGTATTCGAATTCCAATGATTTATATTACGGATTAATTATTTTAAAGTCTTACCCCACGATAGTTAGAGTATCCAAGTATTGGTTTAGCCATTATATAATATTTTACTTTATTGTGGAATTATGAAATTGTGGAATAATTGGGTCTGTGTCTGTATACGTCTGAAACTTGAGTGAAAAATATGCAAATATTTCAACGATATTAGATATTACTGTATTATTCGTGCAGTTGCAGAATGACAGACTGACAGACTGCAGTTCTGTACAATTCGCGTGGACTGAAATTATAGTTTTTTGTACCTACAGACAGAGGCAGGTTTTAGGCCAGTGCCAGTGCCAGTGCCAGATCAGCAGAGAGTTTACCAGACAAAAAATAATGAGATAAAAAGAAGTACTAATACGAAACAACTGATAGTGCAGTTTAAGTTTAATGCACCCTGCCACAGAGTGTATTATGTTTGAGCTTACATTTAAATAGACATAAATGTCTGTAAAGAATCAAAATGACCCATTTTTATTTTTAGCTTTGTGTCAAAATCCACTATCCACAAAATATATAAACACAGCATGATCATATAAATATTAAAACACGTAAGTATATGCTCAGGACAGGACATTTTCCAATTTTCAAAACATGGTGAATAGAATATTTTCAAAATTTCTACAACATGCAAGTAGAGCATTTTGTACTTCTCAAAAACATTTTTAACTATTCAAAAACGGTGTTCATTGAATATTTTGCAATTTTCGAAAATATGTAAGTAAAATAGTTTTCTATTTTAAAGAGCATGCAGATAGGACATTTTGATTTTTAAAAAAACATGTAAAGAGAACATTTTGCACTTTTTCAAAATTCTCTTTTATTTTTTTACGATTTTATATTATTTAGCGCTTTATGGACTTACTGTTAGCTCATTTTTATTCGAGGATAATTTGGAAATGAGACATTTTGATTCCTCACAGACTATATGTATGTAGCTGTAGGAAAATATGGGAAATGTGCCTCGAGTCATTTGCAATGCTGATGTGATGGGGCGCTTCGATGCAATGGTCATTTTTTGACTTTGACAACTCGAGAAGATAGAAGAGCTGACCTTGAGTCAGTTGAACTGAGCTTACACTTGACTAGTTTGTTTGGCATGGGGTCTTGCAATTATTACGTCCTACAAAAATCCTCAAATTCTACCCCCCCCCCCGCCCTCCCCTCTCACCCCCCTCAAAAGCATACTAATCCTTATTTACACGATTATTATAAGGGATAGGGCGCAACATTTTCGAAATCGCAGCTCCCCCACACCGCACCGTATGACATAGTAATTGCAAAACCCCCTTGTACTCACTCAGCTCTCACTGGAGTCTAAAATGTACAATTACTTCTACATTCTACAGCCACAGTATAAAACAGCAACAGCATGTACCTAAGTAGTTATAAATGCAATTTTACCAACCTAATTATTCGAATAATATTCCAGTTCCAGTAACTCAGCCTATTTTTTTATTCTTTCAAGGTTTGTTCATATATGCAGGGCTTATTGCAATGCATTGCTAGGCAATTTCAATAGACTTTCAGTTGGCGGCTTTCGTAGTTAAATTTTACACTGTATATTATTATTATTATTTATATGCTACGCTATACGACATACGTTCTAATCTTCCTAATGCATACCTACTATAATCTACTAACTACTAACTTGTACGTTGCATGTACACAAACTCTACTTAAATTAAACTCATAACTTGTTATGCATGAATATAATACATTAAAATCCATCCAACAACATAGTTGTTTAAGAAGAAATATGACTTTATTAGCACCTTTTTCCCAGCTACCTTTTGCTTTAATTTTTTTTGCATATACTCCCTGTGTAGAAGCCAATCGGTATCTTTCCACTCAGATTTATATAAGGAAATATTCTGTTTTGCCTTTAAACATTTTGGACAATTATCAGTTTTGATTTTCCGTCTGTGAAGAACCCAAATGAACTATGACCATATCCAATTTAAGCTCGAATCAAAATTAGCTATGTCATAAAAATAAAATGAGAAACATTCGTAAAATGTTAATTAGAAGTTTTTGAAAAACGTGAAATTTTTTATTTTCATGTTTTTCAACAATGTAAAATGTCCTACCCTATACTTACATGTTTTCAAAAAGGTGCAAAATGTTTTAATTCCATGTTTTCGAAGAGGTTCAAAATGTTCTAATTCCATATTTTTTAGGTGCAAAATATTCTAATTCCATATTTTTTAAAGGTGCAAAATATTCTAATTCCATATTTTTTTAAATTGCAAAATATTCTATTTAAATGATCTCAAGACATATTCTAACATTTTTGTTGATAGTTGATATTTTTTTTAGCTAAAAATGGATATGGGTCATTTTTGTTCTTCACAGACTATACGAAACTATATATTGATTAAAATAGGGGAAAAATTACATTTTTATTACTAAAAAAATAATGTTCACGTTGTTTTTTTACATGCTTAATATTTTCTCTACTGTACTCTATTTTATTACCTGAGGTAGGCAATTTAATAATTTCCGAAAATAAAACAATCATATCTGAAAAACACACTAAAGTTCAAACAATAAAACCACTAGTAGAATTAATAATTTTACCTAAAGTTACAGTATTTACTACTTTGTCGTAAGTTTATTTCCTATATACGTATTGTGAGCTTAATAATAAACTATAAGCTGAGAACAGAGGAAAGTATTTTATGACAGGAATATAGTTTTAGGCAACACAATAAAATGAAAGTCTTTCTTGCTAATGAAACTTTGTTTACCATTTATATTTGAGTCCGAATTTTTTGTATCTAATAAGTTGTATGTATTCTGGTTTTAGGCTCCACTTAAGAATTGCATTGATGAATTGCTTTTTATGATCATTTTAACTTTTAACTACCAAGTGTGTTCAATTTAAGGTACCTAAATGAAATTACGTAAGATTACTGCCATATTTTTTCAGTATTCAGTTAAATACCTGTTGAACTGTGTTAATTATTTTTTGGTCCATAAAAATACAAAAAACACGCTAAGAAATATGAAATGATTCTGTCTTTGGTCTTTGCATTATTATTTACATACACACCTAAAACTGCATGTACGTTCAACTAAAAAATTAAAGTACATCCACAATAAAGGCGTTAATGAAATATGCCGTCAAGTAAAAGATAAAAGTTACGGCAAAAATAAAAATAAAAACTGATATGATTATTTCCGCTTCATCAACTTACTAATAAAATACTTTGTTTTATACCCCAATAAATCAGGTGGGTATAGGTACAAAGGTACTTTCAGGAATTTGGGTCACTTGTTAGTTAAATTAAAATTAAAAGACATGAAAACCATTATAACTGGATTCCCTACTGGCTAACTATTCAGTAATCAGTTAATCACAATCACAATGCTATCCTGGACCTTATATATACTTTTTGTTAACCAGTTCAAATCTTGAGACAATCCATTGTCGCTGCCATTCCACCTACGCAAATGTTATATAGTGTATTTCTGCATTAGTCGTCATTGTGCTATGTTTTTCTTATTTTTCTTTGCAGTAGAGAAGTGGATATAATTAAGCCATCATATACGGCTGTACAAATAACAGTTATAAAAGAAATGAACTAAAGGTACGTATACGTAATATACTATTTTACTGGGATTTCCTGGGAACACGGATGCTTATATCTAAAAAACGGTCAGATTAATTATGATGTATGAAGTCACTCATGCTCTTTGTTCGAATTAAAGTACCTACTCAGAAGAACAATAGATGAATAATAAATATTGCACTTCAACTCGGTTTACGCGTGCCAACTAGGTAATTCAAAACTGACATAGGTTCTATGTTATCAGACACCAGACATATTTATTGCAATTAAAATTAGAAGTAATTTGTAATTTTTTTGTTTTATTATATTATGCTCGCGCAGCATTTGAATTACCTGTGGAAATAGAACCTGTGGAAATAGAACCTGTGTCAAATTTTTCAAATACTCGTGTCAAACAGGTTGTGTAATTAGGAATCATGAGTCACAACATGAATTGCAATTTTTTATTGTTCTTAAAACACCTTAAGTACTTGAACTTTTTATCATTGCTTATGCAAAACATTTAACCGCATAGCTGACACAAGTGGAATTTGGTAATTATTATCTTTCTTTTTGTTTCATTACTGTGATCAATGTAATTTACAACAATCATTAATAGTTTTGCAATCAACTGGTTAAAAAAATTATGTAGTATATAAAGGTGTCACAACATTAAAGAGGCTGTAGTTTTATTTTTGATTTTGACTTTCAAACTTTTACTGCGAACACACCTTGCATTGAGATTTTAATAGAATTTTAATTCTGTTTATTACTTTAAAATATATTTTTCTGCATAGCTAAACAGTAAGAGATTTTGCTATACATATATCCAGCTTAACAATTTAACGTTTTAATTTTTCCGTTCACTATATAGTACATCAAGGTAAGACTTGAATTATCGTTCCACTTGGCTATAGCTGTTATGTTATGTACGCTATAAACTATAATAAATGTTGTAATTGTTTTTTTAAATATTTAAGGTTAGCAGGGGAAGTCAGTCACTGAACTATAACTGTAAACAAAATTTGCTTAGAAGGCCAAGACATGTCCTGTTCGAGTCCCGACAGCGACACGTCGTTATCACCAGAGCCACCGTCATCTCCCAGCGAAAGCGAAGGCCAGCAGCAGACTCAGACTATTCAAGGCGATGGAAACTTGACAGCAATGAGAGATATGAAAGTTACAGTAAAACAAAAACCGGAAGGACTTGGTACATCTTTTCAATTAGACGATTTTGTATGCTGTTCCTTGCCGTCAGCATTGGTTGGACGAGACGATCTTCTTGTCAACATTCACCACCGTCTGAAAGAATGCTCCACACAAAACGAACATTCTTCTGAACGGATTGTAGTTCTTCACGGTCTTAACGGAATTGGAAAATCTGCACTAGCCCGGGAGTACGTAAACCGCTACAAAGGTGACCCCATCATTCAGAATACTGCTTGGATACAAGCAGAAAATGAACAGAGCTTTTACGGGCAAGTTTTGCAGAATTATGTCAAGAACTCGGAATGTCAATTCAGGACAAGACAGGAAAAGTAATTGCACGGGAATTTTATCGTCATTTTTCAAAATCCATCAAAAACGGTTTGCTCATATTTGATAATCCTGGTCAGCTGGAGACAATTCTCCCATTTCTCCCTCGACAGTCTTGTCTCAACAAGCCGTTGATTTTGATTACTTCTTGCATAATTAAATGGGACCCCCTTGTCAAAGACCAAACAAAGTTAATTGCTATTGACGAACTTGATGAGGAGTGCTCGGTGAAGCTCATTAATATAAGTTTGAATTTGACTAAACATCAAGTAAACGATGAAATCATTCAAACGGCAGTTCAAAAATTAGCTCGGAGCATGCATGGATTTCCACTTGGACTCAAATTAGCAGCTTCCAACTTGATCATCGAAGAGTGGACTGACATCCCTGCCATGATCGAAAAGTTCTGTGTGCAACTAAAAGCACTTCGTCCCCATTCCGAGACAAATTGCGGGGCCATAACACAATTTGGTAATGTCTGGAATGCAACACTAAAGAAGTTTGAATCAATGGGGGATGGAGGGCTGGACGCGATTCGACTCCTTAATATCTTGTCCTACTTTCCTTCAGATGACATTAAGAAACACATCGTTGAGAGTATTTTTAAATTGAAGTTTCCAGATGCTGATATGCACAATGGGTTCTCCATACTCAAAAATCATTCCATGATATCTATCTGTCCAAAAAAAGATAAGCATAGTAAGGTGTACTACCAAATTATAATCCATCAGCTCGTCCAACTCTGCACAAGAAAGCGACTTCATATAAGTAACGACAACTCTTATCTACTGGTTATTTGCAAGTTTTGGTGGCGCCGACAAAAAACATTTTTGGACTCGAATAGACGCCATATGCATCAACATTTAAAGGAGCGGAACTGGCCAGGTTACTCTATTAAATATTCCATTATGTTCATCTCCCAAATGATTTTAATTTCCAATTACCCGTATGCTCGAGAAATCTTGGAGGATGTTCACAACTTTTTTGAAGCAGACAAAAATAACATACTGAAGAACCTGCGTGAACCGTTTGCTAATTTATTTAAGTTGTGTCTCCTGTACTTTGGAGCCAATCAGAAAATCGGGTTTGAACAGTACTTCACATCGGAATCTAAAATTTTGTTCAAGGACATCAAAACGAAGGAATATGGGATAATTTTCAAAGATGTTTCAAAGAATCTTTTTGAGTGGCTTCTGTTTTCTAGGAACGCGGAGCCGTCGTCAACAATTGAATTTGCTATGGAGCACTCCCGGAATGTGTGCTATGAATTACTCACAGAGACCTGCTTTGCACTCGATAAGGTGAAGTAAAAAAAATTATGTAAATAATTAAATAATTGTCTTTATCACTATGCAAGTTTCTAGGTTTGGGCTGTAATAATTTGTTTTTTTCATTGGAATATTTTTAGGATTTAGAAGTGGATATTGGAAAACTGCTTATGACGACTGCTACCTCCACTACTTGTACTGCTTCCACAGAATTGTATCGTTGCCAGTTGAAATCCATAGGCCGACTGTACAATCTTCTTAAAATGTACTGTTACTTCCGCGACTCCATTCCAACTAACTTTTTCCCACAAGTTATTCTAGGGCTCCACCACGAAGTGTATCCCAAAATAGATACTGCTTCCAAGGATGAGCTAGTCCAATATTGGAGCAAGCAATCAAAGTCCCCTCTGCCCTACTTTGACATAACGGTGAGTTTTTTAGAAAAATAATTGTGTAAAGGATCGTCCATAATTAACGTCCAGGGTATATCGTACAGGGTCAGTAAGTCTATAAGATATTTATTGTAAAAATGCAACAGAGTGAACATGTTTAGAATTTCTAGGCTTACTTTTTAGAATTAATTACTAATATTATTATTTGCTGAACTTTAGAGGAGGCTAAAAGACAGTGTGTACGTAGATTGGAGTAAAGGTGAGTCAAGTTTGAACTGATTTGTAACCAAAAGCTACTATCGGTGTGAATCATGCGCTGTTAAGTAATAATTATTAGTAATTATTTTTATTTTTAAATAATATTTTACATTTTTTTAATAGTTTTTGTGGAGTCGTTTCTCAAAGAAAATGGTCCGGCGCTCCTGGTTCACCACCTTCAGTACTACTCCAAGCTTCCACACATACCATTAGAAGCTGAATATTTATTTGGTATGTGCTAAAATCTGAAAGTCTTTAACTGTACAGGACTTCCAGTAATTATACTTTTAACTTAAATATCGTAAGATTACACTAATAATCGTCAATTTGTGTATTTAGTGTTTATCCTGTGCATGGCGTTCTCTCACAATTGTGCTCAAGAATTCGTGAAAACGGACGGATTTATGAACTCACTCCAAGAAATGACAAACAATTCACTTAACGTTAAGCATGGTGGCAAAGATCGCAGTCTACTGCGACAGGTAGTGTGATCCATATGCTCCTACTTCCGTACTCCTACACTAACAATAAATAATCAAATTTTATGTAATTTAATTATGTTACTTAAATTTGTAATGGGCTGCCGAGCATAGTATATATTATTATGTACATTATACTTCCTGTCATACTCAGTTCTTTTGTCTGATGTCGTGGTTTGGAATTTTTGGGAACAATGAAACTTTTGAAGACAATACTGGTCAAAGCTGGTCTATGCTTGTAGTTAAAGATCAATTAAAAGTCTACATACAACGTCTGGACGAACTCCCAAATTCCAAAATTAATGTTCTGCGGTGTGTACTCACTTTTAATTGTCTCCTTAATTAAAATAATCGTATTTAGTTTAATTAATTATACAATTAATTATATGATACAGTACTCGTCCCTGATACGAACTTCTGTGATTTTGTCTTTTAATATAAACTCTATTTTATTATTATTTTTATCAAGGCGACTTTGGTGGATGAGGAAAGAAATACTCGAGTCCTTTGTAAGTGCATTACATGGCACCACAGTTCAGGACCAGGAAGTTCTAAAATATGCAAATTGCCTACTTCGACGTTTTAAATAATGTAATAATTGAGTATGGAATCAAAATGTAATTATATAATTTAAAAATTAAAGCGTCATGGTTTAGCGTGACATGTGATTTTTTGAAATGTTGAACCAATTCGGTCATGTGATTTGTGATTTTGCTAAGTAACCACTAACGATTTATAAATATAATATAATGTAACCTATCCTATAATGGCCAAATGCTCACTGTCTACTAACCTAATATTGTATCCTGTAATAAATAAATTGATTTCAATTTGTGATTTTCTAAGCAATAACCATTACACGAGTGACATCAAGAAATGCATATGGTTTATTTTTATTTTTAAATTATAACGTATGCAGTTCAATCGGAGTGTACAATACATAATTGTACATTTTACATGTGATTAATTAGTTAAGCATACAGTCTGTAGTATTGACGCAGGGCGTAAGTTATACTTTTTCTTTTAAAAATTTTACTGTGCAGCATTCTATTGTAAATGTAAATAGTGACGTTATGGTGCCAATGATTAAAATAATAAAAGCCACGTAGAAATGACTTGCGACAATGCGCTTGACAATGCGAGGGACTTAACGGGACTTAGAAAATCTTTCATGATAAACTCCAAGCGTTTAAAAATCTGCGCTTGGTTAGTTTTCTGTGAAAGCATCCATTCTCGTCCAACCTTTTGAGAGGAGCGGTACTCATTCTCTTCCCAGAGCTGAATTAATCCAGAATCCCGCAACATCGAACTAATTATTGAGTAGTCCTCAGTGTAAATTGAATCCTTTTGAAAGCCAATGCCAACGTACAAGGGGTCCATATTAAGAATGGTCTCACTGTAAACTGCTGGCTCAGTGAATTGCTTCAATGACGTGGCATTTCGTGCAAGTGTTAATTTTAGGAGTGGCTTGGTCCCGATGCAAACTGTATTCTGTTCAAGGACAGCATCCAAAACGCACTGTGTTCCTCTCCTACCTAATTTAAATCTCCTCACAATATCCTTATGAATAAGGCACTGGGAGCTGTTTAGGATGTTAAACGTGGAACTTGTCCAGTAGTTCAAGCCCACGTGATAATCTTTAGACGTGTAAAGCTCTTCCAACGTTTTTGGGACCATGTCAGGATTTGGACAAGTTAAAAATGTAAATAACTGTTCCTTGTAAAATTCTCGAAGGAAAAATGTAGAAAAGAGCCAAAAAATTGCAAGAAATTTAATTTCTTTAGAAATGACCACGCCTTGCTCAACGAAAAGGCCAAATGGAATCAGTATTGTGTGGTAAATTGGGTCTGTGGTAATATCATCTGTTTTCCTATGTCTGGTTGAAACTATAAATGGGATGGTGCCGGCAAGTACAGCAATAAATATTGCTAGCCAAACAGTTTTTGAAAAAGAATAAACCACGGCGTTTAGTTGGGCTCTACTCTTTGGAATGGCTGTAATAAATACGACAGGATCCTGCCACAGAAAGTTAGTGATGTCAATCAGCCCATACCTTGCGGGTGTAACCCGCATGGTGGCAGCAATATCGAAGCGCCCATACAGCAGCTCACCCACTAATCCAACCCAAGTCCCATTAGGTAACTGGCGACCGGTTCCGCCTTTTTTAGTCACGTCCACAAATTTAAATGTGAAGTTAAAGTTGTGAGCTGCTGCCATGTGGATCTGGTAACACATGCCTCCGATGAATTCACCACGTTTGCTTAGTATTATACTGGGCGGTATGTGAACTCCGGCCATTTGTAAAGTGTGACCGCTCATGCGCACTCTGTTTGCAACATTCGCTAAAATTGCTTGAGTTTCATTAAGATGACTAAATGATTGTTTACTGCAGTTTCTACTCATATTATGAATGCTAATGCTAACGCCAATAGTGTACTTGATTATTTTCTGAGGTATTCTAGAAAATAGGGTGTTTAAATCAAAGGGGGTTGCTACAAATACGTAGATATCCTTGGCATGATTTCCAATACTTAAAATTTCCTTTATAAGATTTTCTAATAACTTTGACCTGTTATTGTGGTTATCAAAAGTTACAATTTGAATTTTGTGGTGGTTTGAATATTTTTCAATTTTTGTAGGTGTTTTAAAACTTTTGCTCCATTTCGAAAATTTTGCGTTTTGATCGTGCTTTTCATAATCAGTGTTGTAATTGAAGTTTTCAAGAGTCATGTACTGTCTGAATATTTTTTTCTGGAGCCTTTAATTGTTTCCTTTCACATTGTACCGAATTATATTGGACAGTATCCTTGCTACTTTCACTTGAAGTCAAGTGAATGAGATTATACTGATAATTTTGAAGTTTTTTAACGGATTTGATTGAAATTAGAAAATCAGGTAAATCTTCTACGTCATCTAGATGGTGATGCAATAGGAGGTTCTGATATTGCCTTATAGTTGTATTATTGCTAACTGCTACTAGTATAGATATTAAAATTATGCAATTTTGAATAATTCGATTTTGAAGCATTTTAGTTTTTACTTTAGTCTAAAGCAGCCAGTATTGTTGGTATTTTATTAACAACTGATTTAAAAAAATATATTTTTCTGGGGAACTCTCACATGATAAATAGTTATACCTGATGGACATAATAGGGTGTGGCATTTGTACATGTAGCTATAGGCTGTCGATTTTAATAGCCATATAATGCATTATCGATACTACATTAGGTATTAAAATTTATGAAACTTTTTTGAAAGAAGATTGACACAAGGCACTAGGGAAGCAAATTATTATACACACTGTTCGTAATTGGACATGTCATATAGACTATGATACTAATGCCCTGTCAAAAGTCATTTTGTTATGTCGTAGAAGAATTATGGAATTAAATAAACACAAACTGTGTGCCTATGGCGTACAGTACTAGTCTATGTATTTTTGATATTTAACAAAAATATTTTCACTGCATGCAACATTTTTTGCGACGTAAATTGTTATTAGGTCCCCCAGCTCCAATAAAAGCGTAATTAAGTGTATCCTGTGACTCGTTGCCGCTGCCATAATAACACATATCGTCTGTGAAGAACCAAAATGACCCATATCCAATTTAATCTCGAATCAAAATAAGCTATGTCATCAAAACAAAATGAGAAACATGCTTAGAATGTTATTTAAGAGTTTTTGAAAAGTGTAAAATGTTCTATTTTCATGTTTTTGAAAAGCGTAAAATGTTCTATTTTCATGCTCTTGACAGGTACAAAATGTTCTAATTCGATGTTTTCGAAAAGGTGCAAAATGTTCAAATTCCGCATGTTTGAGAAGTGCCAAATGTTCTATTTAAATGGTCTCAAGACATATTTGAATATTTTCGTACATAATAAATATTGTTTTTAGCTAAAACTGAATCATGGGTCATTTTGGTACTTCACAGGCGATATGCACCTTTATAGATACACTAGGAGTATAAAGCCAGTGCCAAGCGCTGGCCCAAGCACTGGCCCAAGCACTGACTGGGTGTTGTTTAGGCCAGTAAGTAATGCCTAGTAAGCATAATTATGATAAGATTAGGAAAAATCGCTATTGGCCTAGGAAACAGTAATTTGTAATAACAGGAAGCTTTAAAGAATGCTATTAAAATATACTATACCGAACTTATTTTTAAACTCAATTCTCCTCAACAACTTTAAAGTAAGATTTGATCCCGAAAAGGACTGTCAATTTAAATAATGATCGATGGTGGATACTTGGATACGTACTAAATAATAATGTATTGTCATCAGGTGAGAGTCCTTTTTGGCAGGGGGTTGTGTTTTTAATTTTACCGCTTAAAATCAATTTAACATAACCAGTAGTTGAATTTGAAACTTCAAAAATTACTTAGTAGCCAGGCTTAAGAAATACAAATAGAAATTATCAAACACGGGATTCGACGAATTAAGCACTCTGTCGTAATTAATAGCTGTTTTGATAACTAAAAATTAAACATGAGACGTGGATGTGGTAACAGTAGATCATCTAGTTTTAAAGCGGAGAATCCTGCACTTTTGGATTGCATTATCCGTCCTGTGTGATTCTGTTGAATGAAATTCGGAAACATTGAAGCATTCCTAATGAAACAGTACTAACTCATACCTTCTGTTCAAACAACAGTCGAATATGCTCTATACACTGTTACATTTCTTAGCGAACATGAATTTTCAAAACGCGTTAATCCACTGGACATTAGGAGTTTTGCTATCAAACACCTTAATTGTTGAATTGCAGCTGTGAAAATAGGCAGAGGTTCACCGGACCAGAATCCTAATAAAGTGTCGTTTATAGTACGTAATAAATTGAGTCATGTCATGGCTGTTCTGTGATAAGTGTCATGTCATGTTGGATTGGTGCATTTAATTTAATTTGGTTCGTTTTTATTATACGTTGGGCAGCACTTTTAACAATGTGCCCACGCAAAAATATGGCTTCGGAATCGATCGGAAATTGTTCTGTCGGCGAGATATTAATGTGTCCGATGGAAAACTGTAGTTAACTATCGGAAACTATAGTTAACTATCGGAAACGATAGTCAGACGATCGGTTGATAGACGATCAGAGGAGATATTATATTTTCCGACAGTTTGAAAATTTTAAAAATTTGACCTTTGACATACTTTATTATTTGCCCACAGAAAGTTTAATTCTCAACTAATTTTCGTAATTTTCAAATAATTTTAAAAACAAATTTAAAATTTTCAAAAAAGTTTTTAAAATTTTGAAAAACTTGAAATTCTTTTTTAAATGTCAATGATTCAAAAAAATGTATTCGTCACCTAATTGACATACGCTAATTAGGCTAAGAAATAACTGACCTATGACCTTTGACATTGTTGAAATGATCATTTAGGCGTCGTGCATATATCTCGTATACACATTTTTGCTTTTTTAACCCCCTCCCCCCGTCTAAGTATACAATTGTGATCATTGACGGCAACCCCCCTCCCCCTATATACATATACATTTGGCATAAAAAATACAGATTTTAAAAATAACTTATTTTATATTTAATTTGCTAGCCAAAACAACATTATTATATTTTGTGAAATATCATCGCCAAAATGTGTAGTCATAGATATACCTAGTATTTAGTTTTTTAGTGCTTCTTGAATGGATATTTATATAAAACCGAAATTCTAAAATTCTTATTTTAAGATTAAATCTTTTAAAGCCCAAACTTTTTCCAACTCCAATATATTATTTAATATATAGCATATATTTAAAACTTTCTAACCTGCAACAAAACAACAAAATCTTGTTTTAAAATACAGTTTGTGAGTTCTAGATCGACACAATTTTAATCGTAAAATAAAAACGTAAACAGGGATATAAGGAAGAGCTGACCGCCAGCAAGTACCTTAAATCAGTTTTAGACGTACTTTCACCTAATTTAAATTTATTAGCTAGTTTTTAATGAGAAATATGTTATTAAGGTTTCGCGCTAGATCCAAACTTTAGTCCGCACAGGTCAGTAGCTGAAAATTTATATAAGTGATGCATTATTCAAACGGAATCGATCAGTAGAATCTACTTAATATTTATGTTTGTGTTCACAGCTTGACACAGTTTGTTACTGCGTGTACATCTTTCTACTTTTAAAAAATTATCTTAATTGTTAGTAGTGCAAGGGCAAATGTTGGAACAGTCATACATATACTTGGTAGCTTTAGATTATGATAATACATGTATTAAAAACATCCAAAATGTGACTACACACAATAGCTCGGCAGGTTAACGTTTTTTAATTAATGCATTTATAGTATAGGCAATATTGAATTTATCCTATTATTATTCGTCTTTCGTGCTTCTAAGTGAATTAAACTTCTGATTATGTTGCAAATAAATTTAACGTTAGTTTAGTTTCAATGGTCAATTCAATATCAAAGGTAGTACAACAAATTACTAGGTTGTTATCATATTACAAAAGTAGGCGGGTGAACTTATACCCCGTTATCAATACTTATAATTTAGGACTTAAAGAATAGCAACAGGAATAAGATACTTATAATATTAAATAAAAATAACTTTCACAATTCCCAATTAAAAAGCCAACAGACAGATTTTAGATAACGGTGGTTACTGCACAGGTATAATTTATTTTTATTCATTTCATAAGTATTACCCTTAATCATGCTTAAAACAGCAACTCGTAACGTGTAAGCTGTACTCAGCGGATTTAGGTATTTCTTTGCACTCCTTGTAAGTAAAACGACATTTAATAGTACATTTTTCAACAAATTTCATTACATTAGTATCCATATATTTTAAATACCCATGCTTTTGCATAACATAAGGTCGATTGCAATGATAAGTACTGCAGTAAGTTGATTTCAGGACACATGTTTTGCAGTAGAAGTGTTTGAACCCACAGGTATAAACAACTCCTGTCAGAAGATATAAACATCCGATGCATGCCAGTGTCCCTTGCAAGCGCTTATATATTATGCAATCAACAAATCGGTTCTTAAATTCAATCATGCTTTGAGCTAAGAGAAAAAAGTCAAGCGATATTTATCTGTTTATAGTTTGTTTAGACAAAATAAGTATTATTTACTAGGTAATATTTATATATCTTTTTTCTGTGTGCCAATAATGTTGTTTCAAAAATAGGAATAAAATATTCTGATTTTTATTTATTTCATTACAAAGATATGTACCACTTTTTTAAATTCCGAACTTTAAGACTCGTTTACTATTACTTGCCAGTCTATTATTACTAGCCTGTCTACAATTTACAACTTTAATTTCATTTTTGTCTCTTAAAAATCTATATCTGTTTCTGCTGGACGAACAGTAAATGTGCAAATAAATGTAAACTCTTATTTATTCTCACTGTCAAGCCGTACGTACATACACGCACGTACGTCTTGTAAATTGTGAACGATTGTAAATCTAACTTTCATTATGGAATAATCGAAGCCATTAATAACTTTTATTTTAATCTAAACTTTACTTCACTTACAATGATGTAGTAGAAAGAGTAAAGACGTGAGTTGTCATATAACTTAGACGCTATGCATAATCATTATTGTAATTAATTTGGCTGTCTCAAGCTTCGTAATTTATGAAAGTATTTTGTTCAAGTATCATATTAAAAATAATTCACATTTAAATTTTCAATTTTAGTTTCAGTCGGGTAATTTGTACTGCCTAAATATAGGTATGAAATGTACGTGAAAATTTCATGAAGATATTTATAGCCCATGTTTAACCACTGGCCCACAAACAGTTGTACTTTTAACCGTAAAACATACTTTTATTAAATGCTGCAGTATAATTAGGTACAAATTGAAATTATGTTAAAAAATGAATCGTAGTACCTTTTTCTGCAGAGGAATCCATTATTTTGACTATGCTGTTGTTCCTTTTTGCCAAGTAAGTTTTAAATTTAATTCTTAATAAGAAAAGGTATTTAGTGTTTGGTACTTTGAATTCTGAATAACAGTATCAACAGTAAATATTTCTAAATATGCGTCCTAATATCATTTTGGTTTTACTTAACATAGAAAATAGCCCATGTTTAACCACTGGCTCACAATCAGTTGTACTTCTAACCGTAAAACATACTTTTATTAAATGCTGCAGTATAATTAGGTACAAAGTAAAATTATATTAAAAAATGAATTGTAGTACCTTTTTCTGCAGAGGAATCCATGGTTTTGACTACGCTGTTGTTCCGGTTTGCCAAGTAAGCCTTTAAATTTAATTCATAATAAGAAAAGGTATTTAGTGTTTGGTACTTTGAATTCTGAATAACAGTATCAAGAGTAAATATTTCTAAATATGCGTCCTAATATCATTTTAATTTTACTTAATATAGAAAATACAAGTAATTAATGCGTTGTTGATCAACAGGGTTTAATTTGCTTTTATTATTGTTTGTACAAGTTTATTCATTTATTTACAATTAACACAATAGGTTAAAATGTACTAAGCAATCGTTACCAAATTCGTAAAGTATATGTCAATAGAATTATAAAACAAATTCTATTTAAGCCTTACCTAGTTTTATTATTTACTATATTAGGCGCGTAGATATAATTTAAATACAGAAAATAATTGAAGTTGCAGCAATTATTTCTTGAAACTAGAACTTAAATTACCAACTGCTTATTTACTTAATACGCATCTACTATTTATACTTTATCAGAGTCGACAAAGATTAGCATTTACCGGATGAGCTCATGCATCATATTGTTAGTCACTGCTATACACTCCGTGTTAAAAAATAGCTAAATAAATGCAATGTTTTGACGCGATTGGATGTTAATCACTGCTATACACTCCGTGATCAAAAATAGAAAATAATGTAATAGGTATTAATTACCAAGTCTTAAGTTCTAGTTACTTGGTATTTAGAGTAAACACCGTTTATGTATTTGTATCTAAATACCAAGTAAACAGCATTGATGATAGTCCATTGACTGCAGAAGGAGAGTTAAAATTAGTAAAAAAAATATTTAATAATTATGTAGTCAATTTGTCTACTCTTTGCACGCACTCAAGTACAATTTCACCCTCTTTAGGACCTACTTATCAAAGTAAGAACAGTAATAAAGTGATAGATTTTTTTATGGTTTTAGACGTTTTGCGAAAATGAAACTTTCATTTACGTTTATTTCACAATTTTAAAGGGTATACGTGATCAATGGATACAACCCTCCCCTCCCCCTCTAATTTATCGTATAAAAACAAGATCAGGAAACTGAACCCCCCCTTCACCTTTTTTGTATACGAGATATTTGCATGACGCCTTAATGGAATAACGTACAAGATAATTATGTTAATATTAAAATAAAAAAAACTTTTATAAAATTTACATTATCATTTAATAATTAATTTGGTAACCTTTTGACCTGAATACTTTAGACATGTCAAGATATTAATCCCTGATTACGTTGAATCTGGTAGTTAATTATCAAATTAATAATGTTGATTTCATTTTTTCATAAAAAGTATTACTGACGTAAAGCATTAAGAAACACGAAAGCACTATAAGTGGGGGCTTAATTTCCTTATCATTAAATAAGGACTACGTAGCGGAGAGGTTAAGGTACAGTATCAACAAGGCGAAGTCCAGAGATCGAATTCACAAAGTGTCGGATATTTCTATATTTTTTTCCGATCGTTTCGTAACAGTCGGATCCGATAGTTTTCTATCGAATGAGCAGATCGGAAAAGGTCCCAAAACCTGACGACTTAATTCGATCGCTAGAAACGATCGAAAACGGTCGGACAGTTTTGCGTGGGTGTGTTGAATAATTTTTGCATGGCGTATGTATGTATTTTGCGGACGACAGCATTTCGTGTTGATAAATCGCAATGGTTTTTCTCTCTACGTACTTTATGGATGTGATTTTGTGAGTAGGATATTTCAAAAGTATGTACGACTGAGTGTGAACCGCCCGTACGCCGAAACTGAAATGTGTGGAAGTTTACGGGTCATACATAAATGGCGTCACACAAACTTGCTAAATTTTGGGAATCATCCACTAACCTTATTACTCTTTTAAGCACTCTTTAAGCAAGGTTATATTTAACATGGGGTGTAAAGTGACCCACCCTCAACGTGGGTGACGCCATTTATGTTCAATCCCTTTGTGTATCATGGACCGTACGCGAGCAATGAGCCTACTGGAAGCATATGTATATGGTATATAGTAGATAGTAGGTACTGTTCGAGTGCAAACGTACGCAGCAGTACAGTAGGTATGACCGTACGGACGGTAGGACGGTACGTGGAACTTGGCACGGGAGCGTGTTATTAGAATGGATATGTACTGTGTTTCCCTGTTCCCTTATGTTGCTCACGTGTAGGAATTCAATATAGAAACCAACATAGCCAAACATTGTAATTTTTTGTTTCATAAAAAAATATGATCTGAAAATAACGTAGACGAAACTATTTTGAAATATGTGAATAATTTGGCGCCAATAAATTTTTTAATTTACAATTTTAGCATAAGTGAGAAAACGCTTAATAATCATATAAAAAGATGTATGTCAATTGTTTTAGAAAACTGTTTTATGCGCACTTACTACTTTTTTGCAATTATTATTAAAATTGACACATCAAAACAAATATATTTTTTTCCACTGACTACAAAACCAGCAATCCTATCACGTTAAAAAAAAATTAATATGTAATTACTAAACTACACCCAAGATCATTCCCATAATATTGTCTATTTTGCAACTGACATTCACATTTAATTCGCAGCTATAGTGACTGCATAAGTTCTTGCTACTTTACACTTATCAGATATACTAATAATAAACCATGAGCGTACTAACAAGGAAATCCCATAAATAAACGTAAAGGTAGAATTGAATTAATTCACAATTGATTTTTAAGGTAGAAGTAATAGGAGTTTCCCAAGCTAGCCGCAGTAGCAAAACCTTTTTAAATTGTATTCTGAAACACAATGGCTCTGCTCACCGTACAAATTAGTTCTACTGATCTCACCGGACACAAGCCAGGGGCCATCATTCGTCTGCCTGGTCACTGTCGCTTCAAACGTAGCATTGCTCGGTACTACTCTTAATGACAGGCTAAAGGTCACGTGTTCCTGGTTCAGGTGACGGTCGCCTGCTGGAGTTACTACAGATGCTGCAGTGTCATCCAGTTCGTCGTGTACAACATCAACCTCCTGGGCATTTAGTACTTCATCTAAATAAAGTTGTTCACACTGGGGATATTCCTTGAACAATTCGTTAATAGACGTGACCACACTTTGTCCCGCTTCATCTACTAAATGTAATTTTTCTACTCTTACAGATGTTGCAGTATGACATAGGCACCAATGGTCAGGGATTTCCGCATCAGGGCAACTTCGCTTTGCCGGGATCTCCAAAAATAAACTGATTCCACGTGGAAAACTTCCACTAGAATTTTCAAGATTTTTGTTTCTCTCCAGGATTTTGTCGGATTGAATATTCTCCAGAAATAAAAGATCCTTCAATGTTTCATGAAGATCAAATGGCGTCGTAAGCTTAAGTTTATTTTCAATCACGTTATTAACTGCAGACGGAAATTGTTCCTGAAACCAATCAGGAAAGACAAAGTACAGAAAAGGCATTCGCTCTTCGATTTTCCCTTGAAATGTGGTTCGAATCCCACCCCAACGGGCTCCATGGTCACTCATAAGAACCAGGACAGTATCATCCAAATAACCCTCATTTTTAAACCACTGCAGTGTTTCCAAGAGAAATCCATCACCGAGCTTCCCCATGTTTAAATCATCGTGAAATAGGGCAGTGGCCCAAATAAGTTCAAAATAATGCTGATTTTCTTCAGCCATTGCTACAGCCATCTTTTTCATATAGTCAAGAAGAACTTGGAATCCATGACGGGGACCGTAGCAAAGGTTTGCGTTGAGTAAGTTTTCATGGCCAATTTGACTATCTTGATGGCTCGTGAGTGTGTTAAAGTAATGATCTGTAGGCTGCTGACTAAACCCGCCTTTAAGATAGTTGAAAATCCCCATCCAAACTGAGTCCTCTCCGAAAGCTGTCGTGTAGCCGCGACTTGAATAGTTTTTCCAGATAAATGGGCAATCGTCAAAGGGGGCATCTGGGTTGGTGTCCGTCCAGCAGTTGCTCAGTGTGTCTAGTTCTTCCACGAATAAACCAGTTGTTACAGGAACTATTAAAAAACATGGTCATAAATTACTTCATAAAATGACCCAGTGGTAAGTATGGTAATTATATCGTATGTGAAGAACCAAAATGACCCATATCTATTTTTAGCTACAAACAATATCAACTATCTACACAATTATTCAAATATGTCTTAAGAGCATTTTAATAGAACATTTTGCACTTTTTAAACATGTGCAATTAAAACATTTGCACTTTTTAAACATGTGCAATTAAAACATTTTGCACCTTTTCGAAAATATGCAAATACACCGCATTGTGCACTTTTTAAAAACGTGAAACTAAAATATTTTACGCTTTTCAAAAACATGGAATTAGAAACTTTTTCACCTTTTCAACAACATGAAATTAGACTTTTTGCATCTTTTTAAAAACATAAAATTAGAAAATTTTGCACCTTTTCAAAACATGGAATTAGAAAATTTTGCACCTTTTCAAAAACATGAAATTAGAAACGTTTGCATCTTTTTAAAAACATGGAATTAGAAACGTTTGCATCTTTTTAAAAACATGGAATTAGAAAGTTTTGCACCTTTTCAAAAACACGAAATTAGAAATTTTTGCATTATTTCAAAAACTCCTAATTAACATATTGCGCATGTCTCATTTTGTTTTTATGACATAGCTCAATTTGATTGTAGCTTAAATTAGATATAAGCATGGGTCATTTTGGTTCTTCACTGGCGATATGCAACTTTGAAAGGTGGGAAGTGGGAAATTTACCAATATTTGGAAAAGTATTATCCCCTACTTTAGTATAACCGGAAAAGCCAATTCCAGAAAGATTCCTGGTCAAATACTGGAACGTTTGCGGCATGGTTCGGATAAAATTCATGTGAGAAACTCCGTCCAAGCCCAAGATCACGACGTCCACCATTGGGGCTTCATAGTTCGGCTTTGTTGGTAAATGCTCCTCGTCAACCACAATTTTATCAGCTTGGACAGTCTCGAGTGGCGTTTTTAACCGTATAAATCCAAATACATCTACGATTTTCCATGGTCCAGTTGCAGACGGGGACGAATTATTAGTTGTGCAGGATATCTGAAGAAATTCCACACTTTCTGGAATGCGAGTTTTCTCCTCTGTGATTGGTTCACAGCTTTGCGATACACTGGAAATGAAAGCACACATTTTTGCAATTATTTAATTGTTGTTAATCAATTAATTCGCTGCACAAAACTAATGGAAGTGACCAGGGCTGGACAAAGGAATTGCTTTTAGGCAGCAATTTGTTTCCATACAAAAACTACCATTTCAATTTCATTGATGGTTTTCTTTGGCAAAGCAAAATATTGTATTTATACGTTTTACAAAAGTGGAAAACGATCTTTTTACTTAATTCAGAAAATTGCAAAATGTTCTATTTACATGTTTTGAAAAAAGTGGAAAATGTTTTATTTCCATGTTTTGGAAATGTACAAAACATTTTATTTTCCTGCTTTTGAAAAGTGTAAAATATTTTATTTGCATGATTTTGAAAAATGTAAAATATTTTATTTGCATGTTTTTGAAAAGTGTAAAATATTTTATTTGCATGTTTTTAAAAAGTGCAAAATATTTTATTTGCATGTTTTTGAAAAGTGTAAAATATATTATCTGCATGTTTTTGAAAAGTCAAAATATTCTATTTAAATGTTTTTTTGAAAATTAAGGCAGCAGGGGCTGCCTGCGCTGGCCGCAATATCCGGCCCTGGAAGTGACTCACCCAACTTCTGATTTAGCGCCGTTCAACCTTGTAAAAGAACTGTAGCAACAAAAGTAGTAACCGAATTTCGCGGGGTCTTTAATTTGAATCAATGTTGAGTGGAGGTCAGTTGTGAATAAAAGTGGATACTTGGTGTGATTAGAACAGCTGATTGGATCCGGGTCCTGGACATATTCAAGAATACTTGGGTCAAATGGGTCCAGGATTGGGAGGCGGCATTCTATTTTTGCCTGTTTTTTTGACCCACCGGGTTCCAGTTTTGACCCACCGCGCTCCAAATCAGAAGATACAGAATGTGTTTGTGATGACGCAATTGCGGATGCCCGCGTTCCACTCTCGTAACTGGAATCGTTAACATGCAGAGGATCGAGTGAAAGTGTAAAGCACAAATACACCAACGTAGAACCAGTCAAAAATAGGACAATAAAAAATTTACGCTGATGTAACAACTTGGCTGACCAACTGTTCCTATTATGTATTGAGCTTCTTATATATGTTCGCTTAGGTATGAAATTATTAGTGTTATTCATTTTAAAAAGCCTTGTTAAAAATAATTTAATTTGACATAAAATATTCAATTTTATTTTAGTGAAAAAGAAAGTCACGAAAGTTGGATTGAAGATCTACATGAATTGGCTCATGCAAAGTTTTTGCACTGCGTATGCTAATTTCTATAGTGTGTCTCTCTTTAAATGGGATAGTCCCCCCCAAACTAAGCTAAAGACTGTTGAATCGTACATCAGTTTGTAAACCACAAAAGTAAATATCTAGTTTTACAAATTAGGTAATTATAGTCTTAGCGAAGCAATATATTATGCAAAAGCTAATAACTACAAGTTTTTAGTAACATTTAGGTAAATTGAAAAAAAGTGTTATGTATAAGATTGAGAGATTTATGTTGTAAGTATAATTCTGTTTTTATTTATTTTGTATGCAAAAATATCGTTTGAGTTGAACACGTATTAGTTCCTGTCTGCGGTGGCGAGTGTTAAATCATATTGTCAGAAAAGAACCTACAGAGTCTATAATAGATAGTTTGCGCAGTTCACGTAAAACGCTATACGCTATACGTAAAAATTATTTTTACGTAAGCTCCTCCCATTTTACGCAAAACTCAAGTTTTACGTAAACATTTGAAATTACGTAACGCTATATTTTACGGTAGCGTTTACGTATAGCGTAATCAAAATATCACGTTAGCGTAAAAATTTGAATTTACGCGGATTTACTGACAGCCCTGATGGCCCAGTGGTTAGCGAAGCGAAATATCCAAGGATTCTGGACATGCCTGTCCATCAAGGTCGCGGGTTCAATCCTCACTAGGGGCGAATGACTTTTATGTGAAAGTTGATCGTATACGACATGTGTGGTAAACCAACGCCCCAGATACACATCCCAAGCCAACTTACACCTTATTTCGATATAATTAAAATTATTTTCAAAAAACAATTTTTTAAATCTAACATTTTTATTTGTAATTGTCAGATGTTATCAACTGGAAATTTGTAACGTCATGGCGGAAATAGTTTACTAAATGAAATAATCGATGTAAATACATATCATTTTTTTAGTATATGTGGTGCTTTCGATTTCGATAAAAACGAGAAGAAAAACAAGTTTATAATCTATTTTTGAAAATTACTGAATATAACGTGTAATTTTTTTTGCGTTATATTATTGAAGTGCGCAAACTGTGCAACGTTATTTTGTCCGTAATTTTTGAATAACGTAAAAATTAAATTTTGCGTTTTACGTATAGCGTGGAAGTAATTATTTATTATTTTACGTCGAACTGTGCTAACTGTCTAATATGAAAAACCTAGAATTCGAATTAGTTAATGTCGAAAACACTAAATGAGGTAGATGCGCAAAATGTTATTGCTAATTGTAAGTATTTAAATAATTTCAATGTTTCATTTGTAAACGTTTTTCATAAATGCAAATGAATGTATAAAATACAACATGTATTTTATTTGCATGATGTTTGAAGGTAAAATTTTCTTTATGTGCATGCTTTTGCATAATGTAAAATATTCGCTGTTTGCACGTTATTTTAAAAATTACAAGGGTTCTATTTACATAATTATCTACTTTGAAAAAATTCAAAATATTCTATTTACATAATTATCTACTTTATAAAAAATCGAAATATTATATTAACATACTTTTTAAAAGTAAAATGTTCTATTTACATGAATTTTAAAAGTGCAAAATGTCCTATTTACATGCTTTTTGAAAGTTTAAAATGTCCTATTTGCATGCTTTTTAAAAAAGCGAAATGTTTTTTTTGTACATGAATTTTAAAAGTGTAAAATGTCCTATTTACATGCTTTTTATAGGTGCAAAATGTTTTATGTAAGTGCATGCTTTTTAAAAGTGTAAAATGTCCTGTATTTAAATGCTTTTTAAAAGTTCAAAATGTTCTATTTACAAGAATTTTAAAATTGCAAAATGTTCTATTTTCATGACTTGTAAAAAGTGCAAAATATTCTATTTACAGGATATTTAAACAGTGAATAATATTAAAATTACAAGCTTCTGAAAATTAAAAAAAATGTATTTACATTCTATTCCGAGTATTGTTTTTTAAACAGTAAAATTGTATTTGTAGATGTAAAAAATGAAAATAGGTCATTTAGATTCTTCACTCATCACGTATATATTATGTAGTCTTTAAAGTTGCAAAATTGTTTATCTGGAGGCTTTCAAATCCGACACCGACACCTGGTAGCCCATAATTATGCTGTTTCCATCTGGCAATTATGAAATCGATTATTAGGTATCTATAGGTGTGTGAATTATGTAATTGAAGCATCTAGCTCAACATTGACGCATTTATTACACATACAGTAGAAATTGACTGAACAATCCACACGCTGTGGAAAATTAACTATATAATATACTAGAACTACTGACTACTAATTACTATATCAAGTATGAAAAAGTTTGTTAACGTTAAATATGTAACTCACCTTGTATTAGCTGCCTTAACGTGTATGAAGTTGTGGGAAGCACAGATGTCATTATCATTACCATCCACACTACCAACCGCAGTCAATGCTTCCGCCACAACTATCCCCTACTAAAATCCTTAAAAAAAGTAATAACTTTACTTCACAGCAGACTCTCTCGAATCTCGAAGCGAATAAATATTTAAAATACAATTCATTACAAATTAATAATTAATTTGTATAGGTGATATTAGTATTGATAGGCATACTAAATTACCGAATATTGCTTCCCCTAAAAATCTTGAAATTAAAGAGCACTGGACTTTGGATATTATAAAGTATTTAAAAGGATAAAAGCTGCAACTATGTACAACGCATATTGTCTGTAAAAAACTAAAATGACCCATATTGAATTTAAGCTACAATTAAAATAAGCTTTGTCATAAAAACAAAATAAGAAAAATGCGTAAAACGTTAATTACGAGTTTTTGAAAAACGTAAAATATTTTATTTTCATGTTTTTTAACAAAGTAAATTGTCCTATTTACATGTTTTTGAAAAGGTCCAAAATGTTCTAATTCCATGTTTTTGAAAAGGTGCAAAATGTTCCAATTACATGTTTTTGAAAAGTGCACAATTTTCTGGTTCCATGTTTTCAAAAAGGTGCAAAATGTTCTCTTTACAATTTTTTTTGAAAACCGCCAGTTGTTCTATTTACGTGTTTTTCAGTGCAAAACATTCTATCTGTATATTTTTTGAAAATTGCAAAATGTTATATTTAAATTCTGTCGAGACATATTTAAATACTTTTGTCCATAGTTGATATTATTTTCAGCTAAAAATGGATATGGGTCATTTTGGTTCTTCACAGACGATATGTATGTATTATGATTATTATGTGCATACATAACTACGCAGTTACATAACTGTCTGTTCAAATGATTTCGCTCATATAGTAAAAGATAAATAAATCAGTCTGCAATTTTTACGAGTGTTATTACTGAATAAGAATAGATTTCTATTTTAGTTGTTAATTATCTATTGGTGTTATGACTGCATCTTTAAATTTTTAGCTCACATCATTTTGACATAAATAAAAATTACAATAATTAACTAGAGTATTTATAAACGATATAAACGCTTCCTTGTTTGTCTCTACGTTAAATAAATAGAAAAATCACATACTGCTAAAAATGTAGGATGTATTTGTTTATATAAATCTACAGACTTTGAGTAGTGGACAGAAAAATAAGCGATAAATGATAAAAAGGATGACTTAATAAATCATAAGCAACAAGTATTTATATCAGAGCTATAAATATAAGCTGAGGAAAACTAACTATTACCATCCAAGGAGACCCGGTCGAAATTTTATGTAATTTTACATGTCAACGAAATATTTTTTTTCTAACGCCCCATACTACTAGTAGTGGGAATCCTCGATTTTAGTGGAATACATGCATATGGGATCCTGTGATACCCGGGTAAACCTGAAACCTTTTTTAATTTTTAAAACGACGTTATGGTTAAAACATGAACATTTTTGTTATCGCATATTTTTTTATGGGCTGTTCGGCATACACCTGATTTTTTTGAAATATAAACACCTAAAAAATCGTATTTTTTTTAATTACCCGGGTTTTGGCAATGCTATTGGGTTGTAGCTTGTTCATTTTTTTTCTCCGGACGCACCGCTAACTCTACTATGTTTGTTATCTTAAAAAATAGGGAAGAAAATTAGCTATTTTGCTGTCTTGGAATTTTGGCGGAGTTGGTGGTGCGTACATAGTTACAAGCGACTCAACTTTAATTATTAATTAGGATTAAAGTTGTAGCCGTTGCCACGTTGCCCATTAGTTTTTACTTCCCGCATGTGAAAGTTTAAACTCAAGCAACGGAACGGCAACAACTACGGCAGAACCATAGAAATCAACTGCCACAGTGGGCTAGGTGTTAAACATGCGGACGGTTTTCCCGGTACTCAGAGTTCGAATCCCATTGGTGGAAAATAGTTTACGCACTTTTTATCATTTCTTATGCGACTAGACTACATAATATCATGATAGATGGAAAGCTCTGTCCAAACTCTATCGTTTAAGCTATACATTTTATTTTTTTTCCACAATTTTGGTGCGGCATTGCGCTGGATGGTAATAGTTAGTTTTAGACAGCTATATCTATTTTTATCAGACGCCAGGCTGACGTTGACGAGGCTGCTCATATCAATATAGATATAGCTTTCGTGTCAAATTAGGGCTTACAGTATCACATAACAGTAAAGTAATGCAGTTTTCCAGCAAACAGATAGTCCACAGCAGGGGAGCATAATTTATTGCTATAATTCGTTAACTCCAGGATACCTACAGTAGACATACCTAATTACATATCGCCTGTGAAGAACCAAAATGACCTATTTCCAATTAAGGCTGCAATCAAAATAAGCTATGTCATACAAAAAATGAGCAATATGCCTACAATGTTAGCTAGAAGTTGTTAAAAGTGCAAATGTTCTATTCACATGTTTCTTAAAGTGTGAAATGTCCTATTTACATGTTTTTTTGAGATGTTAAATGTTCTATTTCCACGTTTTTTGAAAAGTTTAAAATTTTCAGTTTGCATGTCTTTGAAAAGTGTAAAACTTTCTATTTACATGTTTTTAAAAATTGTCAAGATGTTCTATTTACATGTTTTTTTAACTGTAAAGTAAAATGTTGCATTTACATATTTTGGAAAAGTTCTCTATGTTCTATTTAAATGCTATCAAGACATATTTCAGTATTTCTGTAGATAGTGGGTATTGGGTTTAGCTAAAAATGGATATGGGTAATTTTGATGCTTCAAAGACGAACACAAAAAGAGATTACAATAAATCGTCGATGAAGAATGAAGTTTGATCATCTCCTTTTGAAGCTAAAATGAATAATGATCATCTCCATTCTGCTCTAAAATGAATTTTGACCATCTCCATTTTTCATGAAATACGACTAATGCGATATGTTAATGATGAGTTAAAGGTTTAGTAATTCGAAACTAAGCACATTAGGGGTCACCCATAAATGACGTCATCAAAATATCCCCATTTTAAGTCCGTATGACCCTCTGTCATCAGATTACACGTTGGGTAAATGGCTACCTTTAGCATGCGATGCCATAAATATCCAAGTGGACTGCTGGGCCATACCCATTACGTCATTTATGGGCGACCCCTTAATTTTTTTAAAGTTGCAATAGTGGTATAATGATGAACTAATTCCTGATCTTATAAATGATGAAATAATTTATTACTTTGATTAAATTAATTCATCAATAAACCATTATTAAAAGTTTAAAACAATTAAGGGGTCGCCCATAAATGACGTTATGGGTATGGCCAAGCAGCCTACTTGGATAATGATGGTATCACATGCTAAAGATAGCCCTTTACGCAACGGGTAATCTGACGACAGGAGGGTCATAGGGACTTAAAATGGGAATACTTTTATGACGTCATTTATGGGTGACCCCAAATGTACTTTGTTTCGAATTCCTAAACCCTTACGTAATCATTAACATAACTCATTAGCCGTATTTCATGAAAAATGGAGATGATCAAAACCAATTTTAAATCAAAATGGAGATGATCATAATTCATTTTAGCCCCAAGAGGAGATGATCAAACTTCATTCTTCATCGACGAAATGCATTTTTGACTTACAATATTAATCCCTAAAATAATCGGAATCTCTATTTACGTTTCATAGTTTAAAACACCCATTTTGATAGCACTAAAAATTATCATGATTAAATATAAGAGCCAACATTTAACTTACAACTCTCAGATTGAGTGGTGTACTGCGTAATTACTGCGGACGTTCCAAGTACCTACGTTTTTTGCTTCTAAAATATTTTCACTTGATTATTCGATAAATTATTTCCTTGCAAAATAAGTGACAAATTAATTTACTGAGTTATTTTGTACTGTTAGATTTGGATAATGTTGCATAAGTGACGTTTGTAATGCTGATGTGCATATTTATTTAGTTTTTCTAAGAAAAAAGACTAAGACTGAACAGCACTTATTTAAATTTATTTCACTCACAACGTTATAGAATTCCCAGCATCTCAGGTATATAATATTTTGTATACTAATTATATTAAAATGGAAACAGAAACGACTGCTGTCAGTGCCAGTGCCAATAACTCCGTTCCCAACATCTCTGCTAATAGCCGAAACGAAGAAACTTGTGAAAGTATTAGCGAGGATATTACACTCAAATCAACTTCTACAATAACAATAACTCCAGTCCGGATTCAGAATACAGGGAAAATATGGGTGTACGTTGTCGGATATATTCAAATTGTAAGTGTTTCAAAAATACAAAATAAACAAAATGTATTAATTTAGACTGTGTTTATTGACATCTTTTCATAAAAAGAGATTTTTCAGAACAGTGCAACAAACATTACAAGTTAGGTTTTTTCTGTGAAGAACCAAAATGACCCATATCTATTTGTGGCTTAAAGCAATATCCATTATCTACAAAATTATTGAAACATGTCTTGAAAGAATTTAATTAAAAATTTTGCACTTTTAAAAAATATGTAAATAGAACATTTTGACACTTTTTTAAAACATGTAAATAGAACATGTTAATAATTTTTTAAAACATGTTAATAGAACGTTTCGATACTTTTTAAAAACATGTAAATAGAACATGTTAATAATTTTTTAAAACATGTTAATAGAACGTTTCGATACTTTTTTAAAACATGTTAATAGAACGTTTCGATACTTTTTTAAAACATGTTAATAGAACGTTTCGATACTTTTTTAAAACATGTATATAGAACATTTTACACTTTTCAAAAACATGTAAATAGAACATTTTGACACTTTTTAAAAACATGTAAATAGAAAATTTCGATAATTTTTTAAAACATGTTAATAGAACGTTTCGATACTTTTTCAAAATATGTATATAGAACATTTTACACTTTTTAAAAACATGTAAATAGAAAATTTTGATAATTTTTTAAAACATGTTAATAAAACGTTTCGATACTTTTTCAAAACATGTTTATAGAACATTTTACAATTTTCAAAACCTTATAAGATTTTACGCATGTTTCTTATTTTGTTTTTAGGATATAGCTCATTTTGATTCTAGCTGAAATTGGAGATAGGTCATTTTAGTTCTTTACAGACGATATTTTAATCTGAATTTTTTAAATTAACTTTTAGAAAATTGTGTTAGATTTTTATTTTCTATGTAATTACCTATAGTTATGGTCAGGAGCTTTACTATACAGATCTCACACGCTACAAAGCTCAAAATTGGATGTGAACAATGATGTTTTTTCACAAATAGTCAAATCATACGGACATAGCGTCAAGGATATCCCCTGTAAGGGAAATGCCAATAATTCATTCGTAATAATAATTAGGTCCAAAACAAAAATATTTTATTAGGAAATATAATGATTAATTGTGTGTTTTTTTTTAAATTGCACCCTGGAATAGATGCCTACCTTGCTTCTAATTGGAAAATACAACTTGTCCATGGAATATTATGCTCTGCTTTGGGAGTAAGTCTCCTGGTTGGCACACATTTGGTATGTAGGTTCCTACATAAATTATCCCTGTAGAAAATAAATATACAAATCAAAACATTTACGCGGAAAAAGATGGGCAGAAATTCTTATTTACATATTAATTCCATGTTTCATAATTTATTATTACAGAAAATTCAGAGATTGCTTTTAATCTGGTTGATGGTGTGTCGGATAGGATTAGTGATAACTTTCCTTGTTATCACTTCACTTCTATGTCTACTCATTACTACTGGGGCGATAGGAGCTTTGGTCGTTCTCATCGTCTTTTTCGTCCCTCTTGGGTTTCAGTATTTATTTATCCGCATTGTCTCGAGTTATCATAAACGTCTCAAGAAGTACGGACCATCACAGAGATGCAATCACCAGGAGGATTCGAATTCCGAGACTGACGAGACAAATGACCAATTTAAATCTGTATCTGTGGAGATAGATAGTTAATAAACTAGCAGAACTGAAAAGAGACTATAGGCTTCAAACTTAAAATAACAGCTGCTATACCAACTTAAATATTATTCTATAATAATAAACACATGCATGTGTTATGTTATGTTCATGGAAACTCATAAGTATTGAACATTTGTCACATTGACATTGAAAGCTAAAGTCGTTAATTTTTTATATTCTTACATTGCTGCAATAATGTGTTGTCCATGTAAGTACTTCCCCACTTTACGTCTGCATACATCACGAGCGAAGGTTAAAAAAACCGCGCTTGGCGTCGGATTTGTCCGGAAGAACTCACAGTATATGCTGAGCTTACGAGGAATATTGGCATTAATAAACGAGCAGTAATACTCGTACCTACTTACTTGGGAACGTTTCCAGATGTTACACTGGGATTTGGCTAAATGTTACCAAAGTGTCTTCTACCAACCCTAGACACTTCAGCTAGCATAGAAACTTGAGTGCATTTTTGGTTGCTAGGCAACTAAAGCCCGGGACATTTTGAAAATTTTCTTGAAAATTCAAAACTCAAATTTTAACATACACATTTATATGGGAAAATCAAGGCACCAAAGGGCCTGGCAAAATTTTCAATTTTACCAGATTTTTAGTGTATCGAGAAAAGTCAACAAATGTCGTTTTGTATTGAATTTCACCCCCAAAATACTACTCTAGCGCACATTTAAAGCAGATAGGGATCGTGCATACATGACGCCATCAGTTGGGTCGATGAGTCTACTTACAACTTAGGCACTGGTGACATATTCCATGTTAAAAATTGCCATTTACGCAATGTTGCGTCTCTTACGTTCAGTAAAATGTCAATAAATTACATAGTGACTGTTTTTATGATTTTCAGCTATTAGCAGTATTTCACATGCGTCTCTATTGAAAAATCGCCTGTACTGGTAAATGAAAATTTTCATCCCGGACATTAACCCCACCGGTATGTATTTCCCTGCACAATTCCATACTGTACATTTGCATTTCAAATACAAATCATTGAGGTGAACAAAATAGCACTGTTTCCTATGGCGGAGACCCGGCTGATATTAGACGTGTGCATATTACTGGAGAACAATAATGTGTTTTTGTCTGTAAGTTTGACTTTCAGTTCACTGAATTTACAAGCTACTACACATGGTTCACATATAAAAAAATCGCGACCATTTTAAAAAAAAAGCTGTAATTTGATATGCTGAATGACAAACAGTAGTTTAATAGGTTACTTTACAACTATTATGTAATAACAGTAGACTAATTAATAGCTTTACTTGCATTTTTTTGCATTAATCATGAGCAAAAAGTGCCGTATATTTGGTTGCTAGAAGAAAGTGTCGAGGTGACCCTGACATTCGAGCAGGAAATGTCCGGGTATGAAAATGCGGGGTAGGAGATTTTCTGGTAGGGGCTGTGCAAAAATGACGTTTACCAAAACTAAAATTTTTTGACCCTTCCCCTCCCCTTATCATTTTTAGTCATTTCTAGCTTCTAGCCACTTGGTGCCTTGATTTTTCCATATAAATTTGTATGTTAAAATTTTAGTTTTGAATTTTCAAGAAAATTTTCAAAATGTCCCGGGCTTTAGCTGCCTAGCAACCAAAAATGCACTCAAGTTTCTATGCTAGCTGAAGTTTCTAGGGTTGGTAGAAGACACTTTGTTAACATTTGGCCAAATCCCGGTGTAACATCTGAAAACGTTCCCAAGTTAGTAATAACGATAAGTATGTACGCCAATGATTCTGATGGAAAAAAGAAAAGGTTGAAAAAATGTCAAAAGTTGCTCCATTCAACTGGAAACTGCGGTGAAACTATTACTGCGATCCTAACCAAACACTATACAGCACTGCGCCCGCGCTGCTGTAAGCGCTTAAACTTTATTTGAAAAAAACTTTGACCTGCATCGCAGGGCAAACATACGGAAAGACAGACATACAAAGGGATGGAAAAAACCATTTCCATTGGTGATGATGAGCTAAAGCTTAGCATCTAAAAATAAGGAAATAATATGTATTTCGTTGCCACTAAGTTAGGAATATAGTTTTTGTTATTTTTAAACAAGTGACAGGTATCCGACTTTGCCTTTAGTGTCAATTCAATGTTGTTTGTTTCATTCAGTTCTAAGGATTTAACTTCCTGATATTAAACTTCCTGTGCACCTGTCTAAATGTAAATTAAGTCAAAGGGCGACGTTAAATATGTGTCACCCCTACATATAATACCATCATTAGTTTTTAATTCCAAGGGAATATAACTAAATGCAGTCGTGAAGATTTTAATGCACGCGTGTGTATAAATCAATTGCAGGTACTTATTTTTAAATTGGAGAGTACCACCTGGCGTGATTCGCATAAAATACTACATAAAAATTACTAGATCGCATAAAATATGATAATATTATTTTTATTCTGCTGTTTTAAACTACTTTGCTGTAGTTTGTAATAACATGTAGGTACATAATCTTTAGAGAACTATAAATACCTGATAGGTCTAGTTGCTCACAAATACTGCACAGTACTAACTTTAAGGTCCAGTATATTTGTAAATTGTATGAATATCTCAGTCACAGTAAATAAAGTTCAGCCAGAAAGATACAAGTATAAATTATTTCAAAATGATTGTATTCAAGATTTTAGTAACTTTACTTTTGTCAGCTCATTTCTCAGTTGCAAATGACATTGAAGAATTACCAACTCACCAGTTGTTGATTGATTACAAAAACTACACCAAAGGTAAGAGCTTGATAAATATAAATTATAATGGATAATTAGATTAAAACTAATTTAGAAGCCTGAAATTTGAAAAAAATGGAATAGTTTATGTAGGTTAAATAAACTTATTTTATTTTAGATGTCCAGCAAATTGTGAAGAACGTAGGAGAATTTAGAGGCACTGATGATATCAGTTGTTTGAGTGTGTTTGGCCCCCAGGCCTTTCCCATTGTCGTTGCTCCGCACAAAATTAAGAGTGAAATATTTTTGTGTCCACTCATAGCCGCAGGAACTTATGGTCAGGGCCGCGTTATAGGATTTGCCAGCAAGCACAAGGTTATAGGTAATTGGGGAAATCAACCGAACGGTTCAAGCTATCGACAACTTGTTTGGGGTGCAATTATTTGGGCTCGTAAATCTGCTGGCTCTTTAATAAAAAATAAGGAAATCGGCTTTTTCGGACCGTGCTGCCAAGGACTTAAGACGTTTTTTAAAGACAAGAAATTGAAGTATTCCGAGATTAAACTTGGAAATTTAAGGAACTACACCCAGTTGAGTAAGTTTGACGTGATAATTAATGTTAAAGATAAAAATTACAAACACGTTGATATTTTGCGTAAATATGCGAATCGAGGGGGAATTGTATTATTGGGACAGTCAACAGTCAACTCGTGGTCTTGAAAGTCATGTTGGATTTACTTTTGCGGCCAACATGATTTCATCCCAGGCTGGGTTTGTTTGGACTAGTAGTAGAGGTGCAGCTGTGAAGGGTTTAATTAAAACTAATATTAGTAAATTGGAGAATACGCATTTTTATCAAGCTTGGAATCTTATTAGTAAGTAAGTTACCTAAACCCTTAAACGCAACACACAAACAAGCCTTGAGAACAGTTGAGACCGCTCTGGCTTTTGTTCCACCGACAGACCAATTCTGGGTCAACACCTTTAACTTCACTAATAAAATTCGCAACTTGTTGACTACAGCATTATTTCCTTAGTTGGCATAACCTGACAATAATAACAACTTTTTCCTTATTTATTCAATAACATCCAATTAAAAATATGTAATAAAATTATATTGGTGAGTTTTTACACTTAAAACGAGTGCTAAAATGTTACATGATTATTTTCTATTTTTAATCTTACTTATTAACTATGGTTGACAATAAAAATTCCTAAATATGTTGCTTGCTTTCATGTCGTATGTAGTATGTAAACTTCAGAAATAATAAAATTCCTAAATATGTTGCTTGCTTTCATGTCGTATGTAGTATGTAAACTTCAGAAATAATAAAATTCCTAAATATGTTGCTTGCTTTCATGTCGTATGTAGTATGTAAACTTTAGGAATAATAAAATTATTACACGGCCCATGCACATCAATAATGTTCTACATAGTAATAATTGTCAACAAAGCACATTAAAATTGAATTTTGTGAGGCAGAAAAAATAACAATAATTGTAAAACTCGGACTCAGTTTGTAAATTATTGTCAGCCAAAAATATTTTCAAAATTTTAATAAATAGCCTAAATAAAAGTATACCTAGATTTGGTAGATTAGCTCGTAGTTTATTGAATTAATTATATGCATATAAAGTTATTGGTTGTATTCTTTAAAACTTGCGCTAATAAACAAAATCCTGTCTGCAACTAACACTGCAATAATAAAATGCAGTTTTATTGCTCCGTATAGCTAACATATAGTTTTTTTGTAGTTTTAGCCAGTGACTTTGTTTTATGCAAAATATATGAAAAAAAATAAAATATATGATAAAATACGTGACTTTGATTTTTTTAATCTAAAAATAAGCACATTAAAAGAATTGATATGTGTCTGCTGTATGAATTACTAAGCATATTTACTAAAAATGATAGAATTGCATATATTACGCTTTCCATAACTCGTACTTTTATCGGACAAAATGACAAGCTTGAGTGTATTTTTCAAATCAATGACAACAGAAATAAGGTGTAAATCTACGTAATAACTCTAAATTGTTAGTTTTAATAACTTCGTCATTTTGTCATAAATCAAATCAATTTATTCAATACAGAGCAGTTTTACTGTGGAATAGTTTAGCTGTTTCTATCCACAGGCAAGATACTCCTCTAGGTTTTCAGTTTGAACTAGGCAAGTGGATACTCAGTAAGGCGAAACAAAAAATTTATGCATAACTTGAATATTCTTATATTAATTTAGTAGCTTATAGTCATATATTAGTTATATATTACCTAATGTCTATTAAAAATAGGTATGTATTCTTACTTAGGTTTCTGACAATGAAGCCATTACATGATATTATATTGTTATGTATAGCGATTAGGGTATCGCTACGGTATTTAGTAAAATAAATTTTTAAGTAGTTTTGTATATGCAATCTGCATAAATTTGGTGGAAGCATGGGTAATGCGGTTGGAACGCGAGACAAACTAGAAAAGAATACAATACGCATAAGGAAATCTAGCTCAGAGATGCAAAGCTGATTAAAAGAATTTAATAATTTAAAAACTGCATTCGAATAGTTCACAAATGACACGTCGTAAATAATATTTGTATACTTTAGTCTTAGGTAATTTATAATTATGTAATATAGAAATTAAAAGAAGGTAAATGAGGTCATGTTTCGTGTAATAATTATGACGTGGAAATCTATGTAGGATAAAGTGCAAGTCATTCGGATTTAGTTTAAATGTAATATTTAGTAATAATAACAATGACTTGCAATTACGTGTGGGAAAGGTCCCATTTTGCAACAAGTAAACAGTACACGTCGCTAGTAAACATTCAGGCTATTTAAGAGACGGTGATGTATAAACATATTCAAAAGTGGCCTGGATTGCCGAGATAGCTGATGCGCTGGATTTTAAAGGAATGTTACGTTTGCTTGTTGTGAGTGTTTTTTCTTGTGGAGATGATAAAATTCTCTTGAAGCTGGAATTTAGCACTGCTACAGTTGTTTCTTCGTCTGACGTCGATGTCTCCAATAGAGCTTAATAAGCTCATTGTAAATCAGTACAATTGTACTGAATAAATCTGAAACTTGAATAAAGTTCACTCAAACTCAAACTCAAAGCAGAATATGACCCACTGGCTTTTTGTTGTAACATACTGAGTAGTGTTATACCGGATGAGTTTAATTAAAACTTCATTGCTGCTCGTTTTGCTAATTGTATAAATAGAGTCACGTAGTCTCTTTCTTTGATTTTGTTTTATTTCACAATATGGATATATGTTTTGGCTTCAGTGTCCTAAACCGATTGAAATTTTGAATTCAATGTTTCACAAATCAGTTTTATGGATAGTGGTAAGCAAGCGCTCTAAAATGATAAAAGTTTTGCTTTTGTGTGTTAAATTATTCTTGTTTTAATTTAAATCAATCAGAGAACTTTACCTTCCACACGTCCACTCTCTTTGACGTCTCAAGGCAAGACTCTACTATCTGTATATCAAACACGTTTATGTAATAAGGATACTGATAAAACATAGATGCCGAAAATAGGAAAATTTGAATAACCTCATTTAGGGACGATCCCTATAAACCGATTATGGAACTACTACATTACTGAAGTGAGATCCGTAAAATAGTGTTATTTAAATTACACCATTTACAGACGAACTCCTACCATCTATGATCCACATACATATAATCGTGATAATATTATGTAAATGCAAAAAGTTGTGAAAATTTTGAGAGTTAAGTACTGCTTATTGTAAAAACATTGTAACAATTTACAACTTCAAATTTTTCCGCGAAGGAAGTCTCAAAATTGTTGCATTTTAAATCATGCATATTGGCATTCTAATGATAATGTGATAACATGGTGGGTGGATGCTTAGGAATATTTCACATGACATCATTTATGCTCTACCCTTACGGAGCTTACCAGTTTGCTTTAGCCCAGTGTAAAAGCAAGGTGAAGGTGCCTTTATAGATTATTTTGCTTGACACCATTTATGCGGAACCCTTAAACCGTCCTCCAGGACTGCTAACTAGGGCTAGGGATCGAACTCAGTCCTTTAGCCTAGAATTCGTATAACTCCAGACAGCAGTCCCTAGCCTCCCAACCAACATGGCAGTGTTGGTGAGAGAATGATAAATGTACCTATTTAAGTTTGAAAGGTGGATTCTAATTTGCGTTGCACGCAATGGGGCCAGACACAAAAAGCGCCACCCACAATCAGGGTGGGTCACTTGAAAAACGATGACATACCATATGTTAAAGATAGCATTACCCGCAATGCTAAAGAGGTTTACAAGATAGGTAGGTCTAAAATGTTAGTAGATTTAGGTAATGCCAATTGTGTCCTGCCCCTTCACCCGTTTTTGTTAGACTTTATCTCAAAAATTTATGATCTTGGCCCATTTTACTGTTAATTGCAAAGAAAAGGTCAGTCCTAGCAAAACTAATAATTAATACAGACCTGCTCAGTCGCATTTGTGATCGTTTAGAAGTAGTTAAAAGGACATATCTTTAAAACTGTCACCGTACATTTCACATTCTTAACAAAAGGCGCATCTAATAACATACTAAATTGAATGCTGGAGAGCATACACAAATGATGTCAAAACATTTGTTCTAATTTCTGATTTACCCATTTCTTGCCTTTAAACCTAATGCAAATGGAGAATTTTCATATCGATGTACCTACCTAAATGCTAACATCATTGTTGTGGTTGTGGGCTCCTTATTCTACATTGTCCAAAAACTATGTTTCAGCATATTATACCATGAGACGTAAATTATCCTTTAGACCCCACCCACACACGTGTCGTCACATTGACATTACGTAGGTAAAACGCTTAGGGGTTGAGCATAAATGATGTCACGCAAATATCCTTTAAAAACCACCCACCCACCTGTCAGAAAACACACAAAGCGCCAGCGCATTACTGTATGGTTTGTGGTCAAGATCAAAGAAAGGGGTTTTTTGCAGGGGTTCAAATAATGTTGATAGATAATAATTTTCAAGTGTTGAATAAAAATCTCAACGAACAAGACTTGAAACAATCGATTTAATAATCAATGACATTCAGTTGAATTTGGGGCACATCGATTGTAGTATTGAAATCTAGTCAGTGTTTATTAAACTTATATTCCAAACTTTAAACATTTCTGTGCCTTGCGCTTTGCACCTATTTTGCAGGGTCTGGTTTACATTTACATAGCATAATAAGGCATTATATAAACTGAATTGTGATAAAATTACAATTCAGTTTATATATTTATTCATTAATTGAATATAATTGTTTAGGCCCCTTGTAAAAAATTAGGTTCGATTGATGAAAAATTGTGTCAAGTGTATTTTTGGCGCAACACAAAATTATTACATTCATCACTGATTCTATTAGCATCCTATATTATTTTGCAAAAACTTAACCTGTGTTCACAATTTAAGCCTAACGACATATTATACATATCGACATACGATTTTGATACTTCTCAAAAACATGTTAATAGAACATTTTACACTTTTTTTAAACATGTAAATGGAACATTTTACACTTTTTTTAAACATGTAAATGGAACATTTTACACTTTTTAAAAACATGTGAATAGAAGATGTTTACACTTTTAAAAATCATGACGATAGATCACTTTGACACTTTCTCATTTTTGATGTATGGGCTGCGGCCAAATCGACCTAACGAATAAATTATTATTATTATTACATATATCTCATTTTGATTCTGGCTGAAATTGGAGATAGCTCATTTTGGATCTTCACAGACGGTATTTTAATCTGAATTTTATAAATTACCACCTTGAAAATTTTGTTGGATTTTAATTTTCTATGTACCGTATTTCCTCTAATAGTACGCCCCGCGTACTATTAAAACTCGAGCTCCGACCCCCTGCGTACTAATAGAGACCCGCGAATTAATAAAGACCCGCGTACTATTCAATTTTCAAAAAATCGAGCCTAAATTTAGTTCCATAATTTTAATGAAAAATCAGATTTATTGCTGGTTCCCAGGAATTACAAGTGTAAAGGTACATCGTACATGAATTACTGCATATGATAAGAGATAAACTAAAAAAATATTTTGTGACAAGGGGGCGGAATCAGAATCAGCCTCACTATCAGTGAACACGCTCTTGTAATTCAAACTTTCTGCATCACTCTCTTCTTCGTCTTCATCACTCTTCTCTTCGTCTTCATCACTCTTTACTTAAATTACTTAGGCAGAAAGCAAGTAAGGTACCTACCTACCTAAGCTAGAATGCAGATTAGACTTTAAACCTCGTAAGGTTAAATTAATAATTTATTGCCGGTCATTAAGTCTTCAGATGCAGCTTGATGTTAGATTTGAATTTTAGCGCGCATGAAGGCTTTCAATGATCTCTCGATGCCGTCGATGTTCTTCGAATGTATTACGTCATACCCCGCGTACTATTAGAGACCCGCTTACTATTAGAGACCCGCGTACTATTAGAGACCCGCGCACTATTAGAGACCCGCGTACTATTAGAGCAAATACGGTAATTACCTATTGTATTGTATTTGAAGGGATCTTACATAGTGTAATACTATGCAAAATGCCGCTCAGGCCACTAATAGGCCCATTGCAGACTACCCTTATACTATAGCTTTAATTTAGGCATTACGCAAAACGACCTGTTGCCATAGAATAGGACAACAAGTCTTTTGCTGTAGCCAGTAGTAGTTGATCAGTTGTCAAGATGCATGCACCTAGATAAATATTCCTGACCATAATATATTTCGGACACTCAGCCTGAAAGTAACGTGCTGTTTCCTGCTCTAGTCCACAATGTGAACACAGAGGTGAATTAGCTAGTCTCATCCTGTGCATGTGTGCCTGGAATCTTCCATGACCAGTAATTACCTATAGTTATGGTCTGGAGCTTTGTTATACAGATTTCACAAGCTACACAACTCAAAATTTGATGAAAACAATGATTTTTTCTCACAAATAGTCAAATTATACGGGCACAGTGTCGAGGATATCACCTGTACGGAAAGGCTAAAAATTCATAAGGAATAATAATAATTATTAAATCCAAAATGAAATATTTTATTATGAAATGGAATTAGTAATAATTATATTTTTTTAAATTGCACCCTGTAATAGATGCCTACCTTGCTTCTAACTGGAAGATACAACTTTTCCATGGAATAATATGGTCTGCTTTGGGAGTCAGTCTCCTGGTTGGAGCACATTTGGTATGTAGGTACATAAATTATCCCTGTAGAAAATAAATATACAAATTAAAACATTAACGTGAAAAAAGATAGGGAGGAATTCTTATTTAATTCCATGTTTTATAATTTATTATTACAGAACAGAGATTGCTTTTAATCTGGTTGATGGTGAGTCGGATAGGATTAGTGATACCTTTCCTTGTTATCACTTCACTTCTATGTCTACTCATTACTACTGGGGCGATAGGAGCTTTGGTCGTTCTCATTGTCTTCCTCATCCCTCTTGGGTTTCAGCATTTATTTATTCGCATTGTCTCAAGTTATCATAAACGTCTCAAGAAGTACGCACCATCACAGAGTGGCAATCACCAGAAGGATTGGAATTCCGAGACTGACGAGACAAATGACCGATTTAAATCAGTATCTGTAGACATAGACAGTCGACTGTGAAAACAGAACTGAAAAAATCCGGCGCTTTGCGCCCGATTTGTCGACCGAGGGCGGGCCCGAAGTAGATGCTGAGCTACAACAAAGGCACAAGATAATTTATATTACGCTAAGAGATGATATAAGATTTATGAAAGCTCCTCTAGAATCAATAAGACATAAACCAATGTTCGTAGCATGTAATTTAATACAGCTGATTTTTTTTTATAAATTGCACCAATCACAAATATTGTCTTTATAGACAATCCCTGAATATCTGTTACGCTTATAGGTAAGTACGTGACATGTAGTTAAAATAGGATGAAAACAAATTTAACGTTGGGACTTGGGATACTAGAAACTATGGTATTTGAAGGACGTTATTAGGGACGATCTCTGAACATGTATAACACATATAGGTCAGCCCGTGACATGTAGAAGAAATTTTCACGTGACATCATTTGCGCGTCACCCTAAACCTGCTTACCTAATAGGAATGCGATTCCATCTGGGTGGGGGTGTCTAAAAGAAATTTTTGCCTGACGTCTGTTGCGCGTCACCTCTAGCCTGCTCACCTAATGTTCATGCGATAGCAGCTGGGTTGGGCTGTGTAACATAAATTTTCACGTGACGTAATTTGCGCGTCACCCCTAGCCTGCTTACCTAAAGTTAATGCGATAACAGCTAGGCAGGGGTGTCTACAAGAAATTTTCACGTAAAGTCATTTGTGCGTCACCCCTAGCCTGCTTACTTAATGTAAATGCAATAGCAGCTGAGTAGGGGTGTCTGAAAGAGATATTAGTCTGACGTCATTTGCGCGTCCCCCTAACCTGCTTACCTAATGTGAATGCAAAAGGAGCTCAGTAGGGCTGTCTAACATACATTTTCACGTGACGTCATTTGCGCGTCACGCCTAGCCTGCTTACCTAATGTTAATGCAATAACAGCTAGGTGGGGGTGTCAAGAAGAAATTTTTACGTGACGTTATTTGCGCGTCACCCCTAACCTGCTTACCTAATGTGAATGCAAAAGCAGCTGGGTGGAGCTGTCTAACATAAATTTTCAAGTGACGTCATTTGCGCGTCACCTCTAGCCTGCTTACCTAATGTAAATGCGATAACAGCTAGGTGGGGGTGTCAAGAAGAAATTTTTACGTGACTTCATTTGCGCGTCACCCCTAGCCTCCTTACCAAATGTGAATGCAATAGCAGCTGAGTAGGGGTGTTTAAAAGAAATTTTTGACCGACGTCATTTGCGCGTCACCCCTAACCTGCTTACCTAATGTAAATGCGATAGCAGCTGGGGGGGGGGTGTCTAGAAGAAATTTTACGTGACGTCATTTGCGCGTTACCCCTAGCCTGCTTACCTAATGGTAATGCGATAACAGCTGAGTGGGGGTGTCTAAAAGAAATTTTCACGTGACGTCATTTGCGCGTCACCCCTAACCTGCTTATCTAATGTGAATGCAAAAGCAGCTGGGTGGATCTGTCTAACATAAATTTTCACGTGACGTCATTTGCGCGTCACCTCTAGCCTGCTTACCTAATGTTAATGCGATAACAGCTAAGTGAGGGTGTCTAGAAGAAATTTTTACGTGACGTCATTTGCGCGTCACCCCTTGGCTGCTTACCAAATGTAAATGCAATCGCAGCTGGGTAGGAGTGTTTAAAAGAAATTTTCACGTGAACCTGGCTGATAATGGTGCTATGTATTTCGTTTCATAGCTGGGCATATGTCTTACGCTCAGCTATGCTTATCGCTACCCCTGTTTTTATGGTGCTTACTTCTAAATTTCTTGACCTTTGGCAGTTCAACATTTAATTGCTTAGCAATTGTCAGTTCGATTTGAAAAAACAATACAGACCTGCCGGCTCGCTTTTGTGATTGTTTTAAAAACGTTCTTAGACAATAGTGTAAACGGTTTGACCTGTAGCGTGGGGCCAACAGACGGACGGACAGACGGACATGACCATTTCATTAGATGCTTGCTCAGCATCTAAAAATTGAAAATTATTATCTATAAAATTACTAGTACAATAAATGTCTCCAAAATTGTAGAAAAAGTAACGCAACTTTATTACTATAATTACAATACACAATACAACACGAATCACGGATTTTGATTTACTATAAGTACCTACTAATAAATAAACCACTAAACAGAAACAGACCTAATAACGATTAATTACCACACAATTATTTGGATTCTCGAAGAAATGAAGCTTAAATAGGGTCTTAAAAACTTTAATATTAAATATTCTGAAAGATTAAAACGGGTAATTATTATTGTCCTACTAGTTTCATCTTTGGCTAGGGCAAAAAGCAGGACATTTCAAAATGCAATGCCAAATTCAGGTTTTAATTAAATATCAAAAATAATTGCAGAAAATCACAAATTTCAATTTATGGCGAATTAGGAAACTTCACATTCCTTGTTTACGACAATTTTCACTGTATAAATAATACAATTGCATTTAAACAGTCTGCTCAAGACAAACTACTTTTAGCAGTTTTGTTCAAACGCCTTTCTGATTCTGATTGGATCCTCCAGAAGTGGTTATTTCATTAGAACTCAAACTCAACTCCATTTAAATTTTACACTCAGTCTGAAACTTCACTTATTCCTTGTACTCAAAATTTTTCTGCTTTCAAACTCAAACTTTTAATTGAACTTAAAATATTTTGGCACTTAAACTCGTACTCATAAGAGCATGAGGAGAGGAAGGTTTAGATGCCTTGTACTTTTAGGAAGGCTTTACGGATGGAAAATGAAGAGAGGTACTAATTAACGGTTTTAAAAAGCATTACCGCCAGAAAAATGCTTGGGCCCTCTTTTTGACGTTAGGAAGTTGTCTTAAAAGAAACACGACTAGTCATTTACTATTATGCAGTTTTACACAGAAGTAGTAACCATTTTGCATCACTCAACTAGAAAGGCAGTATTTATTAAGCAGTTGCCATTTAGCAGATGTATGTACGTATACTTGTGTGGATGTACGCATATTTGGATGTGTGTATCAATGCAGATATAAACGGGTGTATTGGTGTGCATATGTGTGTGTGTGCATACATTTGTATGTATTAGGATATTTACGCACAGGTGTATATGTGTACACGTTTGTATGTGTGTATGTAAAATATGATTTCAACCTTTTCCATTCGGGTTGTCTAACGTCACTTTTGACAAGTCATCCGTTGGCAATTTATATGACTTCGCATGTATGTGTGCATAACAGGAAAGAAATCATGCATAAACAGTATATTGTTTCTTGAATTCGTTTCTACTAACCCTCTTATGTGATTTGCTACATGCATGATCAACAAGAAAGGCTATTTTCAGACAACCAGTGAACTAGCAACAGTTCAGCCCGTCAAATTTAGAAACTCTCTGCATTCTGCTTGTAACTTTAATTTTTAGTATAACAAATCAAAAAGAAATTTCTCGAACTGCAATTAAAAACCCAGACTATGACGAAAGCAAATTTTTCTATTTTGTTAAAGTGAAAAACACATGTAAAAGTCAATTTATTAAATATGTAAATAACTAATAACTACTGAAGCATTAGCTCTACAAACAAAGCTTAAGCTAAACTCTATGTTCTACATTAAAGGCAGTAAAATCATACTTTAAATATTTCTAGAATTATCCAAGACATGACGTTTTTCGGATTCAGCAACTGTAATACGATTGTCACAGTGGTGTTTATCATTTGTGTTTCGTAATTAGGTCAAGTAACATCTAAAACGCTGGTTGAAGAACCTAGTCTCGTCTGCATATTGTCAAACAAGTATATTTATTTATTTCGTTGAGGGTTTTGTATAAAACTAGTAAGTATTTTTCTAATTCTTGTGTTACTATAAAGTATATTTAAAAATATTAAAAATTATTTCTACTTCAACAAACCTTGTTTTAGGCAATTAGGTATATTTTGTTAACAAATAGGTTTTTACACATCGTCATTATGTTAAATAGACAAAGTGAATTAAATAACATATAGATAAATTTAAAATTGTAATTTAGATAGATTTTATATCTGTAGACATGAATATTTGGATATCAAGATTATGTGCTTCAGTTTGGTGTTTTGTACCTTGTACGTTCTACAGTAAAATAAATTGCTTACATAACGTTTCCTGTTTTAATGTAAAACCTTTATATCAGAGCAATATTGGTGGTTTTGTTTGTCTGTTAAACTAGCTAGGTTATAAATTGCTTGTTAAAATAGAACAATGCAAGCAAAATTCGGCTCTTAAAAAATGATTATGTACCTTTATTTGGTTTATTTTTACTTTAAAGGAATAATCCCACAACCCAGTAAAATAAGTTTAATACTGCATATGCAAAATTACCTAATTGCATTTTAAATTGTTTTATGCAGTGGCAGTTGACGTTTAAAAGTAATAATAATTTAAAATGTGTCCGTCCTATCACATCTATATTTCTTATCCTATTCTGACCAAATTTAATTTTCCTTATTATTAAACCTTTTTTATAAAATGTAAGCGGATTTATTCAAATTTTTATTTATTATTTATTTACTTGTTTTGTTGTAAATATATGCTAATAATATTTACAACCCTATTCGTGTTGTAAGGCTTCTGTTATTGTGCAACAGTTACTTAAATTTATTCGCTGATCTATAAGAATTGCAAATTAAGACATCAATTTTTAGCTAGCTCAAAAACAAACAAAAAATTTAATTCTTAAAAAAACCCGAAATTTCTGAACTTTGGCGGACCGTTGTGACCAAGCATCTCAAAATTCAATCAAGTTACATTGGACCTGCAATACTTAAAATAGTTTAATACTTTGAAGTGGGTGTTTTTAAAACTGGTATGTCCATATTTCTAATCATTCCGTTGTCATTTATTATCAGCTCTGCTTTCGACAATCTTATTTATTCATACTACTAATTTTGTTCGGTAGTACTTCATTCTTTTTTTTCCTAATTTTTACAACAAAAGATTGTTTGCTTATTTTTAAAAGTTTATATTATTGAATTGTAAAATGCTTTGATCCTGTATATTACATTGTTTAGCTGTATACAAACTATTAGGAAAAGTGGTTTATGGCGTTGACTACAGTTGTATTCCTTGGGGGGGAAAAGAGTACGAATAGTAATGGCCCCGCTTAGAGCTCCAAAGGGGTACAAAACTATTGGACCTCTCCGTTTATCAGTGCTTCGGGAATGGAAAAATTTGTACCTGTAGCTGCACCCGAACCTGTACCCATAAATGTATCTGTGCATGTACTCTTGCATGTACCCGTACCTGATAAGGATACCCCGAACATCCTGATTATAACAACCAAGCCTTATTTATGAACAGAGAAGATTACAGCACAGCAAGCGCACATTACCGAATATGCCGCTACATAAACGTTTGTGACAAAAAGACACGTGTGTTTGTGATGTCGGATTTGTCCACGATCCAACGGCAGACTATAGTTGCAAATGCATCAAAGAGTCGTGCAAAGATGATTAGGTAGAAAAATATTAATTAGCAGTCGAGAAATACGAAAAAGACAGAAATAAAACTCATTTGTGGTTCATTTAATTTTTTTTGAGTATCATGATCATAATGGTTACTATGTGCTAAAATAAAATAAATACAATTCGAAAAAAAAACTAATAAATTGTGTCTACTTTTGAGAGAAAACTTAGTTTATACTGTAATACTTAGGACATCAAGTAATGCGTAATTAGGCTATGTGCATATACTACACTACAGCAGCCGCAGTTCCTATTTTATGCTTTGTAAGACTTCTTAGCTGGTCGTTTCGAGCAAGGAGTTGGCCAAGCAATATGCATGGTACACAATAGTACCATATATGATTACTGTGTTGACTATTTTCAATATTTTTATGAACTGTACGAAAAAGATTTCATCAGATTGCTAATTTGAGGGAACTACAAGCGGGCCGAAGACCGAAGATATGACCCACAAGCTGCCAGAAGAGCCGAAGACAGAACTGCCATCTACCCGAAGAAGAAATCTGCAAGTGAGCCGAAGACCGAAGAACCGGTGCAAGTCAGCCGAAGCCCGAAGACTGCAGCCTACCCGACGACCGAAGACTCTTCGGCTGGGCTGCAATCTAGCCGAAGAAGTGCCATGCAAGTGGGCCGAAGCCCGACGTTCTTCTGCAACCTGGCCGAAGAACTTCGGCACAAGCTACCCGAAGACCTTCGTCTGAAACTGCAACCCACCCGAAGAAGTTTTATTTATTAAATGGCTCATTTATTTTTTGGAACAGAAAACACGTAAGTTAATATCCAAAAATTTAAAAAATCTTCAATAACATTGTAATCTAGAGAATTTTTTAGGCATTTCACATTGTTTGCATTCAGGATGCCAGTTAAAAATAGAAATTTAAATGGTTTGCATGAACTTGTGTAGAAATGATTTTTGGGGCATGCAAACTCTTCTTGGTCGTTGTTTACCCATTTAGTTCCTATAACCTCGCAGTACAATATCATAATCTGGTGGGTATACGGACAACTTCCTCCTGGACATTTTCCTCCCGGACTTTTTCCTCCCGGACATTTTTTTCCCGGACATTTTCCTCCCAAACACATACAGAGGACATTTTTCTCCTGGCATCGAAACTCATATGACCACAATTAACTAGTCCTTTTTGGCACATACATAATGCTTACGCATTTGTAGAAATTCTCAAAAGTATGCAAAATTCATAATGTGAAGTACTAAAATCGATCGTTTTCCAATTTTGTATGGAGTTATGAGTATGCAAATATTTACTAATTAAGTGTAACGAATGTAATATGAACAGCAGTGCACA